>MCJB01048550.1:76002-111217 GCA_002018475.1 Nicotiana obtusifolia
ACATATATATATAATATGTCAATTCTCTGTATATTCTAATAGTATTTTGCAGGAAATAAAATAATGATGATAAAGCAAATAAAGGAAATAAAAATATATCATGAGGCATCAAGGCAAAAGAGATCACGAGGCATCAAGGCGTAAGAGCACGAGACAACATGGCAAAAGAAGCATGAGGCAACATGGTACCTTATGGGATTTGATTTCTATAAATAGTATGCCCTATTTGTGTTGAAGGGGAACATCAGACGTGCCAATTAGCAATTTTTTCTCTAGCTTTGATCTTTGCTTCTTTCTTTATCTATTTCACTTTTTTCTTGTAGTTTTTGGATTTTCCAAGAGTATTGGTAGTATTTTAAGAATTCCGTTCTTTGTGAGATTTAAATACTCCATAATGGAGTAATCTCTTTTGCTGTGATAGTTGATGTAGCTCGATATAAATATAATAATAATCTCAATTTTACAACATGCTTGACCTGAAACTTTCTACTTATATTTCTATATTGTGCTGGAATATTAGTTTTAATTAATTATTATCACTTCTGTCTATTTCTTCTCCAAAGTTAGTTGTATGTCAATTTTGTAATTCTTACGAAGCAAAATTAATATATGATAACTATTGGGTAAAATAATAGAGTGAGAGTAATTCTTATTAATCTATCATTCCAAGTCTGTAACCTTGCTTACCTCCATTCTAATTCTCATGGAGGAGTTGTAGTAGGCAAGATTATTAATTTTTAGTAAAAAGTAATCGCAAGAGGTTTTTGCTATCTTTTAGCACAATTCAGGCAAGAAAATTATTTCAGTTTAATCGTCACTGGTCATATATCAATTGATTTACATAACCTCGCGGAGTGTTATTAATTGATTATTTCTTAGTGAGCAAAATATAATTGTATTAGCAATAAGCAGTTATTCCTAAGAGAAATACATGTAGAATCTAAGATTTTATTATTATCACGCTATCAAGTGACAATGATTCCCAACTCTTTTAAAATATAATTCTTCCGAAAGTTATTTTGTTTCAACTTAAGCAATTTAAATTTTCAACAATCAAAACTTCATCAATTTGATTCTCTCCAATAGTAGTAAGAATAAGTTTGTACCTAGATTATCCAATATCTGCGCGACGATATCATACACTATACTAAAATTTGACAGAGTATGAGTAGCAACATCTTATACACATTGGCCTCGTCAAATTTTTGGCTACTTCAAATTAAATATTTTATTACTAATTTGAAAATTTATTATTATAATATTTTTTTATCGGTGTTTCCTAAATTGCATTTAATAATTACTTTATATTAATAATAACGTTTTTGACTCAATCATAGTTATAGTAATAGTACCGTTTTATTTTTCTTTCTCATCATAACTACTACCAACTGTTTTTAGAAAATTGTCAGTACTTTATTAATAAAAAAATAAATAAAATATAATCAATACTTTCAGTCTCACACACTATTAACTGCCCTTATGTATTATCGTTGCAATTTCAGATACTATCACGAGTATTAACACTATTACTTTGAATAATATTATATTTTCTTGTCACAATTGACTTGTTGCGTCATCTTTATATATCTATTTTATAACAAATCTGGACGTACGCCTAAGTCCATAATCACCATACGAAGCTATTGGAGTGATCAAAACGTCATTTTGGAGTCGTCTACACAAAAGTCAAATTCCGATCAACTCTTACCGCTTAAGCTTCAAAAACAAGAATCCTTCTTCCAAATTGACCCCGAATCATCCGAAAACCGAACTAGGGCATACACGCAAGCCATAACACATAATATGAAGCTGCTCGAGACCTAAAGCCGGCGAACGAGATGATAATTCTCAAAATGATCGGCCGGATCGTTACATCCTCCCCCTCTTAAACAAAAATTCGTCCTCGAACGTGTCAAAACCCATTCCGAGGTCATCAAATCACTGAGTGAACTGCCATACATATACCCGCGGGTGATCCCACGTCACCCCCAATCCACATAGGCCTGATGACACCATCCCAAGTGAAAATTATCCCTTCCACCCACACTAGTAAACCCTAGAATCAAATTCCTCACCATCCAATCATTTCCAAGAGACCTGATTCCTACATCAACACATAGTATCAGCCTCAACCAGCTGCAACAACTTATGCCTACACCAACTAGATACAAATACACGATGTAGCACACTACACCTATGTCCATAATAACATTTTTTATCACAATATCTATCCATAATCAAACCCAGCACCGGCAGTTAACCTCATATCCGCTAGAACCCTATTCCAAACCTTCACAACACTGATAACAATGCAAGAAATGTGAAGATCTCATAACTTCTCACCTGAATCAACAAGTCACATCTAACGCCACATGGGCACACACCTCGGAAGCTAAAACCCGATAAGCACAATGTGAAAATGACCGAGTATACAAGGAAACACATGAAAGAACTATCAAATAAGCTCGACAGGCACCACTCCCTATCAGTATCATATTACGAATTAATTCCACAAGGGAGAATCAAGGCTTATGAACTAATCACAAGGATCCCATCCTAATATGACTCTACCGCGGCCCGCGGCCCGGTTCAAATATATCAAACCGCATAAAAACGCGAGGACCCCATCCTCAGCTCTGAATCACAAGTAAAATACACATCATTCCAACCGAGACCTTCCACTAATTCAATCCTGCTAATAAAATCACAACACATACTGAGGTCCCACACGAGTAGAGTATATAAACCACATATCGTAACCAACCATCCAGAAATCACATCAAAACTACCGAAATGAGTAAAAAGAAAAAACTACTTCCAGCTCCATAGCTCTCAATAACAAAATAAACAAAACAATAGACACGGGCTACCACCATAGAATCTCCTAACAGGGGCAAACACATAAGCAAAGTACCAATTCAATAAACTCACCCGTATGTGAAGTAACATGTGAGGACTCACCTTGATAAGCAGAACCGAAACAAAATACGAATGATGCTCCTCTATAACAAATCAGAACCATACCCGTGCAACATCATCTGGTGCAGCGGCCTCAACCCTACCGTAGAAAGCACATCAACGGGCCGAGCCTCCCCCTCTTGGGCGCCCTCTACTCGCATGATCTGCACCCCAAGCTGGCGTTGCAGGGATATCAGCAATTGGAGCAGAGCGCATAGCCCAAATACCCCACTGTGACATATCTGTCTGGAGTCTGGGATAGTCTCTCAACATATGGCTGGTATTTCCACACTCAAAGCAACCTCTCCGCTGACGTGGCTATGGAAGCTATCCGGTACAGGTACCTTGAGACCCATGGGTACCTGAAACAATATGCGAAGCTTGAAGTGCAAATTAAACTGGCTGACACACAAAACCTCTACTATGTCGTACCCTGCCTCCAAAATAGGAACCAGTAGATCCTCCCAGTCTAGAAGGCCTCTTAGCCTCCCTGTCCTCTCTCTCCTGACCCCGCATGCCCTCTAATCGACGGGCGATCTCTACCACCTACTAAAATGGAACATCTGACTCCAACTCCCGAGCCATGCTAAACCGGATATCATGACTGACCCCTCCCCCCCCAATGAACCTGCGGACTCACTCTTTGACTGTAAAAACCAAAGCAGGCGTATGGTTGGACAAATCACTGAATATAACGGCATACTCTGGCACTGACATAGTGCCCTGGCACAGCTGTTCAAACTCTACGCGTCATGCATCCCGAAGGTTCTGGGGAACAAACTCTCTCAAGAACATCCTTGAAAACTGAACCCATGAAAGTGTAGCTGCATTGGCTGGACTACCCAACTCATACGCCCGCCACCACTGATATGCCGCTCCCTTAAGCTGGAATGTAGTAAAAGCAACTTTACCCGTCTCCACAATACCCATAGTGCGAAGAATATGGTAGCACTCCCCTAGGAACCATGCGCATCCTCTGAAGCCAAACCACTGAAAGTAGGAGGATAGTACTTCATGAACCTCGCAAGCTTAAGCTGTTCTCCCTCATATGCTGCTGCCCTAACCATGGGCTGAACTGGGACAACAGGCTGTGTCTGCATGACACCTGGAACTTGACCAACATGGACTCGCTACTCCGGAGTACGGACGATGGGAGTATGAGCACCTCCCTCGATCTGTTAAGTAGTTGGTGCAACCAGAATCAACCCCGCCTGAGTCGATGTACCAAACATGCTCAGGAACTGTGCTAAATCCTAGGGTAACAACAGGTGCCTCTGGTAACTATCCCCCACCTGGAGCTACTAGCAGCTCCTCGACTGCTGCTTTGACAGGTGCTCTAGCGGTAGCATGTGCTCCTCCTCGGCTTCTGCCTCTTCCTTTGCCCCAGCCCTTAGCAACGCCGGCTCTGGGGACATCGTCATCGATAACTGTAGTTCGTATCCTCACCATTTGTGAGAGAATAGAATGACAAAGATTTAAACTCCGAGATCAATAAACTCGCACGATAGGAAAAGGAAGTGAAACTGTCCTAATAGTCTCATAGCCTCTTGAAGATAAGTACAGATGTCTCTGTACTGATCCGCAAGACTCTACTAAACTCTTTTATGACTCATAGAACCTATGAACCTAGAGCTCTGATACCAGCTTGTCACGACCCCAGACAGATGTTGTATTATTATTGCACTCTTTAGTAGACGCTCATGCACTTGTGACACCGGGTTTTAGGATGTTCTAGAAGTTATTTGTGGTTTTACTTAGCATTTATACATTTTTATTATCTATTCTATTTAAATGATAAGTTTCCACGATTTTAATGCTTTGATTTCTTTATCAAATAATATTCACGATCTCGAAATAATAAAATGCACAATTAAAGTTAACCGTTGGCTTGCCTAACGACAATGTTGGGCGCCATCATGATTTATAATAGGTTTTGGATCGTGGCGGCTTGGTATCAAAGCACTAGGTTCACTTAGGTCTCACAATTCATGAGCAAGTCTAGTAGATTCTTGCGGATCGGTACGGAGACGTCTGTACTTATCTTGGAGAGGCTACATGGCTGTTAGGAGAACTTCCCTTCCTCGGTTCCTCATCGTGCGATATGATTTTGTTGAAGCTTATGCCTTCGGTTTCTTCCTACTCATTCGTACGCGACGTCAGACACTTGTTATCATTTGGGAACTGACGAGTTATTAAAATGATACAGATGCGGTGCAAGATGTTTTTCCCTGAGTATGCAGGCAGACTATTATCGTCGCCTTGTGGAGGGTGTTTTGTCATTTTAGCCTAGTATTGATGTTGCCTACAGTTTCGAGGCTATGCATAGTGTATTGTGATATTCATGCATTATTATCGCATAGTGCCGGTGTGAATTGTAGCATGCTTACTTTTGTGCCGTGGCAATGAATGATTTGGGAGGAGGATCAATCGATTCAAGATCGGGAGATTCGACATTTGATTCCAGCGGAGGAGAGGCAATTAGACTATAGATGTTCAGGCATTGGTTGATAGAGTCACGAGATTGTATATTTCTTAATTTAGAGGAACTCTTGTTAATATTGTGGTGTCCTCGTCCTTATTTGAATGTATTGAGGCTCGTCGGTGTGATGGTCTTCTTTGGTTTGTTTTCGGGGCAGGGTGTTATGAAATGGTACCTAAGAGGCGGTTATCATAGATGGTGATGTGTGGCGGCTTCGGGGTCGGATCGGTGCTTCCGGTGTTGAATGGTTCGAGAGGGATGATCTTTATAGAGGCTTAGAGTTGGTGGAATTAATTAGTTCGGGAGCTACAGAGATGGATTATGATTTGAGGCAGTATTTGGGGAGCGCAAGATGAGGAACGACATGGTGGGAGGTGTCTTAGGAGGTTGAATTTCTAGAGATCGAGTAGTTCACTTCGAAAGATGGTTAACTCAGAGTGAGAATGTTAGCGTATCTTATGGATTTCGTGGTAGGATGGCCACATGCTTCGAGAAAGCTTGGAGCGATTATGGCCATGTTAAACAAGGGACTGAATCTGTGTATTTCGTTCGAGAAGACAACTTTGTGCTTCAGAAGGTTGAATATGATCGAAAGAGTTTGCTTGGGATGTAATATGACTTTGAGCTTTGGATGCATACTGGACCTTCATTTGATGTTGATAGGAAAGAGCGGGTGCTTTTGACTGGTGGACGAGCGTGGGCTCAGGAGGATTAACTAATTTTGTGATGGTTGTAATCAGGGCAATGTCGTTGAAAGATGTCGATATTGGGTCACACAGGTAGGCTATCTCCTGTGAGGTGTTAAGAGTTGCGTGATTCCTAGTAAAGGTCCTTTGAAGAACTTTATTTTCTGTCCAACATGAAGTATGTACTATGATGTGAGCTGGATTGCTTGAATAAGATGGTGTAATGGTCAGGAGGTCGAGTGTGTGTTTGGAGATGGTAATTCGAGTTATGTCATGCAAGTTTAACAAGAGATTGTGAGATATTTGGTGGAGCGATGGTGCGAAATCATGGTAACCAAGGAGGTGGAGTCATTGTGAATTATGGATCTATGTAATTGTGGCTTAAAGCTAAGTGGGGGAGCCCACCGTCTACGATTGGGTCATGTGAATGTATGCCTTGGCAGTATCGGGTTATCGGTACATTGGTGGATTGGTTATGATTAAGGAAAGAGAGTCACTCGATTGCTTCTTCTGGGGTATTCGTGTGCTACTAGAGCACTGGTTGCTATCTATATATTCAGGACTAGGTCAGAGTGGACGACTCTCAATAATGGTTTTAGTAGGTTCAAGAAGTAAAGTACGGTGCCTAAGGATTGTCGAGTTCGTTATGTGACTAAGGAATTAGTTTTGCAGCAAAGTGTGAAAGAGGCTTGGAGTATTCCTATGAATGTCACCGGGTCTGCGGTACGATGTTAGAGAGATAGAGGAAACAACTTTGGATTCGCAGGAGGTCTTTCAAAATGGGTGTATTAGTTGGAGATACTATTGACTGCATAACGAGGATATGAGATGGCTGATGGGTATTGAGACGATGTTGTCTCGTGATTTGGGTCACTTGGGATGAGTGTTGTTTGAGGTCCGTTATGTGTTTGAGTAGAATTATTATTTTGAAGGCAAGTCAAAAGTAAATTGGAAGAAGTTGAGTCAGTTAGTAGTTGTTTGAATCAACGTGGTTGTGGAAATGATCGGTTCCTTAGGGGTGGTAAGGCTATATAGGTGATTCGTGGCTGTACGTGCGGGCTTGACAACCACTGTAATTTGATTGATATGGAGGTATTTGATTGTGATGTCCTTGTTATGTGTAAATGAATGCTAGAAGAGTTATGGCAGTTTAGACGACGACTGGTGTTTTGTATTTTCTGTGGTTATGGGAATTCGGTTGCGTGTTGCAATTGATCCTCTAAAATGTGTTGAGTTAAAAGGTTCTAGATGATGAAGTGTTTATTCTATTGGTGGTTCAAGAGTTATGATGAAATTCTTGTACTCTCGCATAGCAGCATGATAGGTGCAGTGAGCGGTATGGAAATTAGAAGTTGCAGATCAAGGTTGCGGTTCGGTGTTGATAAGAATGGCATGAGCTCGGAGGAGTGGGGGAGGATTTCAGAAGTTCAGAGTATGCTGACATTATTTTTGGGCAGCCTGAGGATGGTCTGTTTTGTGGTAGGAGCGTTGGGATTGAAATGCGGATGCTTGGCTAGTATTATAGAAATAGCATGGTCGATGGCTATTAATGTTCAGATTTTACTACTTGGTGCGGAAGGTTGTGGGAGTATATCCCACGGGAAGATCTTATAAGTGTAACGTGTTAGTCATTCAATTGTTAAATATTGAAATCAGGGATGGAGATTTTGGTACTGTCGCTAATGGGAGAGGTTATGACTGAGAAACGCTCTATTCCTTGGGTTGTGGATTGCGAGAGTTTATTTTAGATTTGACAATTGCTCATATGTGTCATGAATAGGATCATCGTGGATCTTTAAAAGGTTATTGGCCTGGTATAGGATGACTAGAATTGGCTTGAGGTCCATTAGTAGATCTTATGTGAATGTATGCTCTACATCAGGTTAGATGTGTTCATTCAGCATAACATTGCTTATGGAGGAGTCTTCGAGTGTTAGATGTTATTCCTATTGTCACCTATTCTATTTAATACTCTATTATGTCATGTGGGTTGTGAGACAGCTTGATTCTTCGCACATGTGTTGTGATACCGTGTAGCCTGTGGTGTTATATGAGCAAGATGGCTCTCTAGATGCAGATCGTTTATTGTACCTTAGTCGTGCTTGAGTTTTTTTAGCGCATGGCACTATCCGTCTCCCGAGGGTTGTATTTATGCACTTGGCATGCTTGTGGGCAATATTCCGGTATTTCATAGGTATGAGCATTATGGCTTGATGGGTATTTCCTTATTTATTTATATGTGGATCAGGTGGCACGCCGCCACGGGTATATTTTTTGAATCGGGTTGCATGCCGCAACAGTGTCATATTTAGATCAGGTTGCATGCCGCAACATTGTCATGTTTGGAATGGATTACACACCGCAACAGTGTCATATTTCGATCGAGTTGCATGCTGCAACAGTGTCATGTTTGGATCGGGTTGCGTGCCGCAACAGTGTCATGTTTGGATTAGGTTGCACGCCGCAACGGTGTCATGTGTGGATCGGGTTGAATGCCGCAACAATGAGATGTTGAGTATGGTTCCTTATACTTATTTTGTGTGCCTTGTTTCTCATCTCTATGATAGGTTCATTGCATCTGTTTGGCCGTTTTATTCGTTGCGCAGGCTGGATGGTTCTTTGCTAGAGTTTTGTTCTTCCTTATGGGTCACATTCGAGTTTGTAGCTTATTGGCGCATTACTGGCGTCATATGAGATTTTCTGGTGGTGTTTGAGGTGTCTTATTGCTCGAGCAACTTGTACTAGGTGAGATATGGTTATTGACCTGAAATAAGTGCAATCGGATTTATATAGGTATATTAGAGGGAAAATGTCACTATTCAGTTCAGAATGAGGCAAGAGTTCTTGTTGAGGAGAGGACTCCATGATTTATTGATTTGGCAAGTGGTTATAAGCTTCTACGGCTTGTTTTCATCATTGCAGTATCGTGAGGGTTAGATCAGGGCTTATGCGCATATGAGGTTTATTACGGGCATCAAGTTAGTGAATTTGCAGCTTCTACGGTTGGAGGATGTTATTATGGGCATACGAATTATGCAGTGCATTGTGTGATTTCAGCATCGGTGTATGATCATATTTGGTACAATGGGTTGAGATTGATATGGTGTTCATATGTTAGAATCAGGTCTCGTAGAGAATTCCGGATGTTGGAATGTGGTTCTAAGGCTTGTGGGCTAAGGTAGTAGGAAGGATCATCAGTCTGGCTTGAGCTAATGTATTCACATAGTTTGTGGTGGCACGGGTAGGTGCACGAGGGGTTAAACAGTGGTTTCAAGCAATTCCGGAGCGGTTCTTGGCATGTTCAACGACGAACGTATGTTTAAGTGGGGGAGAATGTAACGACCTGACCGGTCGTTTTGAGCTCTAGCGCATCGTTCGGTGATTTGAGGCCTTGAGTAGCTTCACTTCATATTTTATGACTTGTGCGCGTAATCGGAATCGAATTTCAAGAAGTTCGGAGTTGTTCGGATGGAAATTCTCAATTCGGAAGCTTTAAGTTGGAAGAGTTGACCAAGGTTTGACTTTTGAGTAAACGACCTGGAAATCGGGATTTGAAGGTTCCAATAGGTTTGTATGATAATTTTGGACTTGGGCTTATGTTCGGGTTGAGTATTGGGTGGTCGGAAGCATTTCAACGCTTATTGTGGAAAATTGGCATTTTGAAGGTTTTAGAATTTCCTAAGATTGATTTGAAGTGAACTTTGATTTTATTGATGTCCGTTTGGGATTCCGAGCCTTGAAATAGGTTCGTATCATGATTTGTGACTTCCACGTAAAGTTTGACGTCATTCCAGAATGTTTAAGTGTAATTCGAACGCATTTAGCGAAGTTTGAAAATTTGAAAGTTGAAAGATGTGTTTTGATCGTCGATTCATAGTTTAGATGTTGTTTGGTGTGATTTGACGCCTCGAGCAAGTTTGCATCATGTTTTAGGAATGATTAGTATGATTGGACGGTGTCCTGGGGGCCTCGGTTGTGTTTCAGATGGGCTACTGGTCATTTCGCCATGTTTGAGCATCTGTTTCTGAGATCTGGTGCATCCTTCTTCGCGATCGCAAAGAACGAGCAGCAATCACGGAAGAGCAAAGTGATGTTCCAGGCCTTGTGAATCGCGATTGCGGAAGAAAATTCACGATCGCGTAGAAGGAATTTTTGCTATCAATGGTCTGACTTCGGGAACTTATATCTTTCAATCTATACGGAATTTGGGGATAATCCAAAAATAAAAGTTGTAGCCCTTTAAATCTAGTTTCAGAAATTTAAACCGTTTGTCATTTGGAATTCTATACAAAATGTTATGGACATTATACCAAAGGGTGTCTGTGGGGAGGAAACAAAATTTGTACATCGCGAGGTTTTGGCCGCGAATGCGATGAAGGAAACGATGCTGGAACTTTTGTTAATCGCGATCGCATGGATAATGATCGCGATCGCAAAGAAGGAGGCTTGGCAGGTGTATTAAACATCTAATTTCGGGATTTTGAGCTTATTTCATCACTTTTAAGTTCTTGGAGCTCATGTGGGGCGATTTGGGGTGATTCTTGAAGATCGTTTTTGCCATATATCATAAGGTAAGTTATTCCTATTTGTTTTCAGTTAAATACATGGGTTATATATGGATTTAAACATGAAAATTTGATAGAATTTATGGATTTTTTGGAATAAAACCTAGAAATGGTATTTTTAGATTTTGACCACGAAATTGGACATGGAATTAGGGATAAATTATATATTTGAGTTCGTAGTATTGTGGGTAATGTTTATCTTCAAAAATTTTTGAAATCCGGGCACATGGGCCTGAGGGTTGACTTGGTTGGCTTTTTGAGCAGAGTTGGAAATTATTTTTAAATTGATTAATTATGAGTACGAGAGTATATTTTTATTAGTTTGCACGTTGTTTAACTAGTTTCGGATCAATGGGCATTGGTTTGAGGTGTTAGAGAGGCGATGGAGCCGGTTATGAAACTTCGTTGCGAGGTAAGTCTCCTGTCTAACTTTGTGAGGGGGAATCTGCCCCTTAGGTATTAAAATTGTTATGTGCTACTAGTTGTGGGTGCTACGTACGCACGAGTGATGAGAGTCCGTACGTAGCTAAAAGCATGTTTATGTCCGGATAGACTTAGGACTTTATCATGTAATATTTGAATTATTTGAACTAATTTGCTAGCTTAATTAAGTGAATTTATAATTGAAATTGATTCGGGAATATATTAGGCCGAGCTTTATCACCTCGAGTTGTTTGGAGAGATATTTGATAAACGGTAAAAGTCATGTTTACTTTATGCTCCTGCACCTGTGTTGTAAGCATGTGACTCGTAATTCGATAAGTTTCTTCGTTTCCTGTGGATTGGGCTGAACGCCTCGGCAGTATATTGAGATGTATCTCTGGTTCGTTGCCGGTCGATCCTCAGCAGTGTACACACCACCCTGGATCGGGCCGTACGACCTCGGCGTAGTCATGCATTATACTGCTAGCAATTTGGATATTCACGAGATCCCCCTTCTATTGAGGCCTGGCATTTTATATGGTATTCCTTATCCGTTTGAGATTGCACTTGATATTTCAGATCTGTTGAGATGGCACATGAGATTTGAGAGAATTATATCGTTAAAAGAAATTAGCGGAGGATTATGTTAGTTACAGTTTTTATCTCACTACTACTGTTGTGCTTCATATTTGTTATGAGTTATCATATTGATTTTTTGGACCATTAGTAAGTGTCGATGTCGACCCCTCGTCACTACTTCTCTGGGTTTAGGCTAGATATTTACTAGATACGCGTTGCTTTACGTACTCATGCTACACTTTTGCATTAAATGTGCAAGATCTAACAAGTTCATCTGGTGGCCATTTTGGCGCGTAGGCGCAACTACTGAGGGGACTTTATGATGAGCTGCTTTCTATGCTACGCACCGCAGCCCACAAAGTCTCCATATTATTTATTTACTTTATTCTATCTATTTTATATTCCAGACAGATGTTGTATTATTATTGCACTTTTTAATAGACGCTCATGCACTTGTGGCATCGATTTTGGGATGTTCTAGAAGTTGTCTTTGGTTTTGCTTAGCATTTACAAACTTTTATTAGCTATTCTATTTAAATTGTAAGTTTCTATGATTTTAATGTATTGATTTCTTTATTAAATAAAATTCACGATTTCGAAAATAAAAAAATGCATAATTAAGTTGGTAGTTAACCTTGCCTAACGGCGACATTGTGCGCCATCACGACCTATAGTGGGTTTTGGGTCGTGACGGCTTGGTATCAGAGCACTAGGTTCACTTAGGTCTCACGAGTCATGAGCAAGTCTAGTAGAGTCTTGAAGATCGGTACGGAAACGTCTGTACTTATCTTGGAGAGGCTACATGGCTGTTAGGAGAACTTTCTTTCCTCGATTCCTCATCGTGCAATATGATTTTGTTGAAGCTTATGACTTTCATTCCTTCCTACTAATCCGTACGCGACGTCAGGCACTTTTTATCAGTTGGGCACCAATGAGTTGTTAAAATGCTACAGATGCGGTGCAGGATGTTTTTCCCTGAGTATGCAGGCGAACTATTATCGTCGCCTTGTGGAGTGGTGTTCTGTCATTTTAGCCAGTATCGATGTTGCCTACGGTTTCGAGGCTATGCATAGTGTATTGTGATGTTCATGCATTGTTATCGCGTAGTGCCTGTGTGAATTTGGACTTAGGAGTGTGTCCAGATAGTGATTTGGAGGTCCGTAGTTGATTTAGGCTTGAAATGGCAAAAGTTGGAAAATTAGAAGTTTGAAAATTGAGAAGTTTGATCGAGAGTTGACTTTGTGGTTACCGAACTTGGATTAGGTTCCGGGAGATGGAGTAGGTCCGTTGTGTCATTTATGACTTGTGTGCAAAATTTGAGGTCAATCGGACGTGATTTGATAGGTTTCGGCATCGATTATAGAAGTTGGAGTTTACAAGCTTTCATTAGGCTTGAATTGAGGTGTGATTCGTGTTTTTGATGTTGTTTGATGGGATTTGAGGCCTCGACTAAGTTTGTATCATGTTTTAGGACTTGTTGATATGTTTGATTGAGGTCTCGGGGGCCTCAGGTTGATTTCGGATGGTTAACGGATCAAAAAAAGGGACTTGAAGCATTGCTAAAGTTGTGAACCTTCTAGTGTGATCGCACCTACAAGGGGATTGGTCACAGGTGCGACACCACAGATGCGGATGGAATGGCGCAAAAATAAGGTTGGTCTTGCTAAGGGGAGTATTGCAGGCTCGGTGGGAGGAGCGCATCTGCGAGTCCGAAGAAGTGAAGTGGTGTTCGCAGGAGTGGATTTAGGTGAGCTGGGGAGTTGCGCAGGTGCGAAGGAAATTTCCACACCTGCGAGTTCTCATATGCGGAGGAAGCATCGTAGAAGCGAAAGGTATCCTGGTGAGGTAGGTCCGTAGAAGCGGAAGAGTTGCCGCAAAAGCGGAACCGCAGGTGCGGTTATCTGCAGAAGCGAAAAGGCTGGGCAGTGTTTAAAACTCGAGGGTTTCACGATTTTAATCATTTTGGACATTTCAAGCTCGGGCTAAGGCGATTTTTGAGAAGATTTTCGAAGGGTTTCTTGAGGTAAGTCTCTTGTGATCATTTTTATTCAATAATATTGTTTCCCAATTGAATTTCCCACCTAGTTTGTGTGTTTTTGAGGTGGAATTTGAGAGTTTTAGGCTAGGGATTTGGAGAGTTTAATATGAGGATTTGAGTGGTGAGTTGGTATCGAAATTTGGTAAATTTGGTATGGTTGGACTCGTGGCTGAATGGGCTTCCAGATTTTGTGATTTTTATCAGATTTCAAGATGTGGGCCGGTGGGTCGACTTAGCTGACTTTTTGACTTTGATTAAGAACTTACTATTTTCTTATGGAATTGATTCCTTTAGCTCATTTTGATTGTATCGAATTGTTTGTGGCTAGATTCGAATTTCGTGTTATGTGGTTGGTGTTGAGGTGACACACATGTTAGGTGACGTGTGTGTGGGTGTGCACCGCAGGAATTGTGACTTTGTCAATTTCATAGAACTGTATTGTTGAATATTATTGTCATTATCTGTATATTCTTCATGTGTTAGAGAAATTGAGATGCAAGTCATGTTAGAAATCATAATTAGGCTACACGTTGGTACTATTGGGACCCACAATGGTCGCGTTATATGTTGAATTATTTTGCTTAATCTCAAATTATATACTCAGTCACAACTATTATTTGCATATCATATCTTAGTCTCTGTTGCCATTTATATATACATCATATCATCATTGTTTGGGCTGATTATCATAATTCTTGTGAGCGCGAGAGATTGGAGAGATTGATGACTGAGTGAGGTCGAGGGCCTGATTGTGAGGAAATTTATAGGATTGGGCTGCATGTCGCAACATCTTTTATCGATTCAAGCCATGATTGGCTTATTATAGCGCTTGGGCTGGATTTTCCCTTCCGGAGTCTGCACCCACAGTGAGCGCAAGTATCTATTGAGCGCAAGTGTCGAGCGCGAGTGCCGAGTGGCTGTGAGGAATGATGACTGTGAGGATGGAGTGAATGGGAGGAATGGGTGATTGATACTCTGAGAGTATGCATATGATTTCATCACTATTTTATTCTTTAGTTGGCATATATAACTTACACGTAGATATCGAGATGTACTATATCTTGTTTCAATTGAACTTGACATATTTTACATATTTGGACTTTAACTTTTTAACTTGGAAACATGCCTACATTTCTATATTGTAATTTTGTAACTGAACTGTACATGTGAAGCTCGTCACTGCTTTCAGCCTAATAGTTAGATTTGTTGCTTAGTGAGTTGGTTGTACTCACACTACACCCTGTACTTCGTGTGTAGATCCAGGTTTTTCCGGACATAGTGGTTACTGGTTATCAGAGTTTACCGTCATTCGGTGATTATCAAGGTAGCTGCCCTGGTGTTCGCAGACTTTGACTCTCCTCCCCTATCCCTCAGTTTTTACTTATTCAGTTTCAGTTTCTTAAACAATGATTCAGACTCTGTATTTGTATAGATGCTCATGTGACGCCCTGATTTTGGGAAAATTTCAGTATTGGGTTGTGACGGTTTTATTGAGTATTTATGAGATTTTCATTTGTTTGAACCTGTTTTGATATAATTTAAATTTTTTTTAAATTTGAAAGTGTTGCAAATGTCTGAGTAGTTGGCTTGCCTAGTATCATGATAGGCGCCATCACGACAGGTTGAGTGTTGGGTCGTGACATGTTGTGCTTCATATCTGTTATGAGTTATCATATTGATTTATTGGACCACTAGTAAGTGTCGATGTCGGCTACTCGTCACTACTTCTCTGGGGTTAAGCTAGATACTTACTAGGTACGCGTTGATTTACGTACTCATACTACACTTCTGCATTAAACGTGCAAGATCTGATAGGTTCATTTGGTGGCCATCTTGGCGCGTAGGCGCAACTACTGAGGGGACTTTATCGTGAGCTACTTTCTATGCTACGCACCGCAGCCCACAGAGTCTCCATCTTATTTATTTACTTTATCCTGTCTATTTTATATTCCAGACAGATATTTTATTATTATTGCACTCTTTAGTAGACGCTCATACACTTGTGATACCGGGTTTTGTGATATTCTGGAAGTTATTTGTGGTTTTGCTTAGGATTTACACACTTTTATTATCTATTCTATTTGTAAGTTTCCATGATTTTAATGCGTTGATTTCTTTATCTAAAAAAATCACGATTTCGAAAATAATAAAATGCATAATTAAGTTGGTAGTTAACCGTTGGCTTGCCTAACGGCAACGTTGGGTGCCATCACAATCTATAGTAGGTTTTGGGTCGTGATATAGATAATGAACAAAGATGGAATATTATCGCTAATGAGTCGGATGTATGTACTTCTGCAATGGTTAACTTGAGGAGAATTGCACTCGAAGAGATATAAAATTTACAACATTCAGTACTTTTGACATCCACAAATATATATTAGGATCGGAGAAAGAAAGCTAATGTTAGTAGGAGGTGATACGGGTATCACAAGTATTATTCCTTAATGTTTATACTATTCATTTGGTAAATACAAGTGTTAAAATTCAAAAATTTCTACAAACATGCTTGACTCTGAAAGCTTGACTCTGAAAGAAAGTGAAATTAGACTACTCTAGACTTCGTAGTTAGTTTATCACGTTAATTGAGAAAGTTATGATCCTAATTTGGAGGAACGTGATAGGCTCGTTGAAATCTTGTGCTGATTTGTCCAAATCACTTATATAACCTATTGGCCTATATAGCAGTATATTTGAGAAATACTTGCAATGGAACGAGATTTCGTATCATCATGTGTGATAATAGTAATAATGCATAGAACATTTATACATAGGTGCATGAATGTGTTTCAGCACCATCGTACATAAGTTTATTATGTAAGGTCATAGGGATGTGTTTCAGCTTCATCGTACATGAGATCATTATGTAGGGGTGTTTAAATATGTTCCCACACTACCATATATAGAACAATGGTATGGTCATGGCACTTGGATGTGTTCCAGCACAATGAGAACATAAAAGTATGGCTAGCCAGTCCGAACACTAGCCCGACGATACATAGTGAATGGTTTATAATCAGTTGGTTTTGATCGAGTTTATACCTGATAATAGTTACTAACTTGCTATGTGGACCTTGTTATTTGAGGCTTTATATGAATTCCGATATCATTATCCAGTTGACTGGTTTGAACCTGGTGAAGCACAACTACTGTCCAGATTTGGTTTAGCAAGCGTTGGAGAAAGTTGCAGTAATACGAGAATGACTTCGGACATCTCAAAGTAGACAAAAATACTATGCAGATAAGAGAGTTCGTGATTTGGAGTTCATGAAAGGAGAAAAGTCTTTTTGAAGGTGTCCCCTATGAAAGGAGTCATGGGATTCGGGTGCAAAGGCAAGCTACGTCCGAGGTATATTGGTCCGTATGAGATTTTAGATCAAATCGACTCGATGGCGTATAGACTTGCCTTGCCTCCGAGGTTGTCTGCAGTTCATCGTGTGTTTCATGTGTCTATGCTTAGACGATATGTTCGTGATGATAGTCATAAGATTCAGCGAGGATGTAGATCTTGATGAGAACTTTACTTATGAAGAAGGTCCAATAACTATTCTTGATGGACAAGTGCGACAATTAAGGTCGAAGAAGGTTGCTTCAGTGAAAGTATTATGGCGCAACCATCCCACAGATGAAGCTACTTAGGAGTCTGAAGCTGACATGCGAAGCAAGTACGCTCAGTTGTTTGAGATGTCAGGTACACTTTCTGACTCGTTCGAGGACGAACGTTTGTTTAAGTGGGGAAGAATGTAATAACCTGAAATATAGTTATATACTAACTAATTGTGAGATTGGAGAATTACTATTATTTATAGTTATTGGGTCAAATACTAAGTTAGTAAAGGAAGTATATAAGATTGTGCATTAAATAAGTGGCCAGTGGACTAATTATATATTACAAATTGAGAAATAAGCCCACTCTTTTTAAGGGCTCGAGAAATTTGCCGGCAACATGAGCGAATAGAAGCCTAAGGATTTTCAACACAGGTATGGATTAACTTTGGTTCAATTAAGTTGCTACAATGTTGTAAAAGATATATCATGAAACTAATGATTATGTTAATGATTATACAATGATGGGATTCAAAAAAAAATGAAACTTTTTCCGTGAACTTGTTGTTTTGGTTCTCTAATTTGGAAAATACAATTATCATTCCATGACAGGAAGCAATTAGTATCTTGAACTTCTGAGAAAGCCAACGTGATGGCTTCTGAAACCCCCACTGTTCGGCAATTTGTGCACAACGAAAGTGCTTTGGTTAGACACTTAATTGTATATAAATTCTTTTATTAATTGGATCGAGGGTTTGAATTTGATTTTGACTCGTCTTAAGATTATGAAAATTATTCACCTAAACTAATTAGGACGTGTTATTCAATTTTTTGGATAGATTGAGGTTAATGGAGGCCGTTTGGTTGGTGTTCTAGGTGTTGCAACGTTGGAAAACTTCCCGTTGGCGAGGTAAGTGAGACTTTAAGCTTTGATGCTTGCTTTTCTAAAACCCGCTTTGAAAATGTATTTTCTCTGCCTGGTCCATGTGTTGGGACAAGCGTGCGCTTGTCAGAATCGATGGTCTTAGACTAGCCGCAAATATATTATTTTATAAAAAATACAAAAAAATATATTTTATAAGTTGCTTGATGGCGTGATACGACTGTGAGCCATAATGTTGAGTTTGATAGTTTGATACGATTGTGAGCCATGGTGTTGAGTTTGATAGTTTGATACGGATTTGAGCATGATGTTGGGGCATTGTGTATGCCTTTGTACATCACCTGAGCATTGTGTATACTTCTTGCTATATTTTTGAGGCATTGTGCATGCCTTTGTACATCACCCAAGCATTGTGTATGCTTCTTGATATATTTTTGGGGAATTGTGTATGCCTTTATACATCACCCCGCGCATTGTTTATGCTTCTTGATATATATTTGGGGCATTGTGTATGCTTCAGTGAGCATTGTGTATACTCTGTTACATATTTGAGGCATTTTGGTGCCATTGTGGACTCGTAAAGATGCTGATTAATTTCTTTCACTGCAGTTATGACAAGTCCTTAGTGTGTACTATGTTAAGACATATGTACTCTGGTTGGTTAATTCTTATTAAATCTTTTGATACATATATATTGAGTTATTGTATAATCATCATATTTATTATATCGTTCTTGTTGTGGTGTGTCTGTATTTTCTAACACTTATTCCAGAGGTATTTAAAGTGGCGGGTCGAGGATTTTACTGGGTTATATTTACGTATAACTCACTCGTTACCTACATCTCTATGCAGATACCGTTGCAGGAGATAGAGCTAGTGGCTGACGAGTTCATTCAAATGGATCCTGTTGCTGAGGTGAGCCACTGCACTGTAGGCTTTTGTTTCAGCTTTATCTAGTTTGTGTTAGTTATTTCCTTTTTCCTTGGGATTGCATACCCGTCAGTTAAACTCATATTACTCTGTTAGATGCTCTATGGTCTTATTTTGGGATTTGGGCTAGAGTTTTATTATTTGAGTGATTGTTGATTTTTCTATCAATTAACTAAGATATTGGTTGATAACTATTTCGTCCTTAATTATTAATAATACTTTTAGGCATGCACTTAATTTTTTTCTCCCACCGTTTGTGAAAATGGTTAAACATTTGAGAAAGGGGTTCGCCTAGCAGGATGTGTTATCTGGGTGCCAATCACATCTAGGTGGTAGATTGAAACGTGATAGTATGACAGTTATAATAAATGAAAATAATGAGCTCATACCTACCAGGACTGTTATGGGATGGAGGGTCTGTATTGATTACAGACGTCTCAATGATGCTATTAGAAAAGATCATTTTTCTTTGCCATTTATTGATCAAATGTTGGAAAGAATTGCAGGATATGTTTTTACTGTTTTTTTGATGGCTACTCAGGATATAATCAGATACCAATTGCACCAGAAGATTAAGATAAGACAACCTTCACATGCCCTCATGGACATATACCTATGGGAGAATGCCATTTGGTCTGTGCAATACCCCTGCTACATTTCAGCGTTGCATGTCGGCAATTTTTGCTGATATGACTGACAAATTTCCTAAAATTTTTATGGATGATTTTACACTCTTTGGCAAAACATATAAGGATTGACTTAACCACTTGACCTTAGTTCTTAAAAAATGTGAATAAACAAACTTAGTTCTTAATTGGGAAAAATGTCATTTTATGATTACGGAAGGAATTATTTTAGGATATAAAATCATTTCTCAAGGGATAGAAGTTTATAAGGCTAAAATTAATCTTATAGCAGGATTACCCCCTCCCATAACTATGAAAAGCATTAGAAGCTTTCTATGTCATGCATGCTCTTACAAACAGTTCATAAAAGACTTCTCAAAGATTTCAAAATCGTTGACTAACCTCTTGATGAAATACATTAAGTTTGATTTTTTAGGTGACTGTGTGAAAGCGTTTGAAACCTTTAAGGAAAAGTTCTCAACTGCACCTGAAGTGGTGTCCCCTGATTGGAACTAACATTTTGAGGTCATGTGTGATGCTAGTGATACAACAGTTGGAGCTGTTTTAGGCCAAAGAAAGGATAAGATTTTCCATCCCATTTACTATGCTAGTAGGACATTGAGTGAGACTCAAGTGAATTATGCCACGACAGAAAAAGAGATACTAGCAGTAGTGTTTGCTTTTGATAATTTCGCTTCTATTTGATAGGAACCAAGGTTACTGTTTTTATTGATCACGTAACTTTAAAATACCTCTTAGACAAGAAAGATGCTCGACCTAGATTATTAAGATGGATTTTACTCCTGCAAGAATTTGACCTTGAGATAAAAGGAAAAAAAAGTGTCAGAGAACCAAGTAGCTGACCATTTGTCTAGATTAGAAAACTCTCCCCTTGAGTTTAATAAGATAAAAGAAGAATTTCCCAATGAACATATTTTTTCATTTGACACAATTGTGAATTAGCCATCCTATTTTGCAGATACCGTGAACTACTTAGTTGGAAAGTGGATACCGCAAGATTTTTCTTACCAGCAAAGAAAAAAGCTTATATCTGATGCAAAGTACTATATGTGGGATGAACCTTACTTATTTAAAAATTGTACAGATAATATCATTAGAAGGTGTGTACCTGAAGAAGAGATGAACAAAATTCTATATCGCGGTCATGATAGAACAACTGGAGGACATTATGCAGCTAATCGAACGGCTTTAAAGTTTTAGAAACTGGATTCTTCTGGCCTACACTCTTTAAAGATGCCCGAGCATATGTAGCGCAATGTGACAGGTGTCAGAGAACATGTAATATCACCAAGAGAGATGAGATGCCATTGCAATCAATACAGGTATGTGAAATATTTGATGTTTGGGGAATAGATTTTATGGGTCTTTTTCTTTCTTCACTCTTTTGAATATATCCTTGTGGTTGTGGATTACTGCCATGACCCAAAACACAACTAGCCGTGATGGCACCTAACCCTACCCGCTAGATAAGCCAATTAACAACTATCCAATTCAAATGAGATTTACTGAAAGAAATAATGAAAATGTAACTGAATATTTACACAAAGAATTTCCAAGGGCTGGTAGTACAAGTTATGAGCTTCTAAGATTTAGAGTTTACAAAGCTAGTATGAAATAAATACATCATCTGTCCAAAATGTACATAGACAGATGTTCATAAGTCTAACGCTACCATGAACAAGAGGGCAGCTATAACCGGAACGCAGGTGTATCTTCAATGCTAGCCCCCGCCATACACAGCAACATCAGCATCCAAAATCTGCACGCAAGGTATAGAAGTATAATATGATTACAACCAACCCCATGTACTCAATAAACAACAAACCTAACCTTAGGTTGAAAGTAGTGACGAGATTGGACAAACAGTTAGAGTCCAACTTACAAGAAACAACTCAAAGATATGATGCTCGGCTCGTTCACAGTTATGGAAAAATAGGCATGCTTTCCAAGTATAATAGTAAAATCCAAATCTTTCACCGAAATCACCAAAATATGAGTAAGTCAGAAATCTTTGACTTTTCCCAAAAACTTTCGATAACAGATAAGATGTTTAAATCTCAGTAGCATGAGGAAAGTACATCTCTATGCCTATATGTCAATGCACGTGTGAAATCATGAAAGTCACAATACCGTACAACATGGAGAAATGCATCTATATGCATGTATGTCAAGTATACATGTCAATGCAACGCATCACAGTGATGAACTCATGTACTCACACTCTCAGAGTACTCAATCTCACTGTTTCGCACTCCCACTCATCATGCTAAATCCCTTAGCATACTCAGTCACTCAGCACTGTGCGGTGCCTGCTGCGGGGCGCAGCCCGATCCCATCAATAGTAATAAAGCCTATAAGTCCTGTTGGAGCATGCAACCCGATCCACATATAGCCATAAGGCCTGTTGCGGCATGCAACCTAATCACATATAGCCATAAGGTCTATTGCGGTGTGCAACCCGATCCACATATAATAATAATATATAAAGCCAGTGTGGCCTGCTACGGCGTGCAGCCCAATCCCCTCAATATCACTCACAATCCCGCAACTCAGTCATCAATCTCTCCAGTCTCTTGGGATCACAAATCTCATGCCAAATAGCCCAAATAATGATAACATGATGTGACAACAAATGATAACAGAGACTGAGATATGATATGCCAATGAATGAATATGACTGAGTATGTAAATGCAATTTAAGTAAATAACTCAACAACATATATGACCTTTGTAGGTCCCAACAGGATAAGCATGTAGCCTAAACATGATTTCTAACATGGATCACAGTTTCATTACTCTAGCACGTAGAAATTCCATGGATAAAAACAAGATTAGGTAACTACAAAGTACCACAGAATTAACCGAGTCATAATTCACGTGATGCACGACCACACGTCCGTCACCTAGCATGTGCATCACCTCAACACCAAACACATGACACGCATATTCAGGGGTTCATATCCTCAGCACAAAGTTTAGAAGTGTTACTTACCTCGAACAAAATAAATCCAATACCGACAAGCCAAACGATACTCCAAAAATGCCATCCCGGGCGTACCGACCTCCGAACGGCTCGAAACTAGTCAAAAGCAACTTGAATACATCAAATAATGCCTAAGGAAACAATTATAAATGATAAAGGTCTAATCTTTAATCAAAACCCCAAAGTCAACCAAAAGTCAAAACCAGGCCTGCATCTCGGAACCCGACAAAACTCACAAAATCCGTCAACCCGTTCAATTACGAGTCCAACCATACTAGTTTCACTCAAATCCTACTTTGAATCGATGTTTAAAACTCAAAAATTCATTTTTATGGAATTTTAGACAAAAACCCTCAATTTCTCTTTAAAATTCATAATCCAAATGCCAAAATGGAGATAGATTCATGAAATATAATCAAAATCGAGTAGAGAACAGTTACCCCAATCCATGTGGTGAAAATCGTCTCAGTCTGAGCTCCATAGCTCTAATTATGACAAAAATGGACAACCCTCGATTATATAGCTTCTGCCCAGTAATTTTCGCATTTGCGAACAAATTTCCGCTTCTACGGACTTGCATATGCGACCCAGCCTTCGCTTCTGCGAATAGTCCCAAACTCAGCAGCCACTGCTTCTAGGTGATTTCTCCGCTTCTCTGCTAAATTCACCGCATTTGAGACCCTCTTGCCCACAATCCATTTCTGATCCTACGATCAAAATGTCCGCACATACGGACCTGCTTCAGCGCCCAACTTACGCACCTGTAGACTCTGCTCCCAGGCCAATACTTTCGCTCTTGCGCTGCAAATACCGCGTTTGCGGCGCCGCACCTGGGCCCAAGACTCCGCAGGTGCGGTCACACCAAGATCCTTACTAAACCACCATAGTCAAAAATGATCCAAACGATCCGAACCTCGTCCGAAACTCCTCTGAGTCACTCGGGACCCCGTCGAATTATACCAACAAGTCCCATAAGATAACACGAACCTACTCAAGGACTCAAATCACGCATAGCAACATCGAAACGATGAATCTCACCTCAAATCAAATATAATGAACTTTGAATCTTTCAACTTCCAAAACTCGTGCCGAAACATATCAAATCAACTCAGAATGAACTCAAATTTTGCACACAATTCTCAAATGACATAATAAGCTATTCCAATTCTTGGAACCACAATTCGAATTCGATATCATCAAAGTCAAATTCCAGTCAAATTTGTGAACATTCCAAACCTTCAAATTTCTCACTTTCGCCAATTAGTGCCGAGACCTTCTAGAAATATTCAAATGCAAATTCAGGCATATGCCCGAGTCCAAAATCACCTTCCAAACCTAACGGAACCATCAAAACTCCGATCCGGGGTCAAATACTCAAAAGTCAAACTTGGTCAAGTCTTCCAACTTAAAGCTTTTTAGTTGAGAATCATCCTTCCAAATCAAATTTCGTATAACCTAAAAACCAAAACCCACGTTTCACATAAGTCATAATACATCGTGCGATGCTGCTCAAGACTTGAAATAGCTGAACGGAATGCAAATGCTCGAAACGACCAGTCTGGTCGTTACATTCTCCCCCACTTAAATATACGTTCGTCCTCGAACATGCTTAGAGTCGCTCCAAAGCCATCATATCGCCGTATAACCTTACCACGCACATACCCCCGGGTGATCCCACGTCACCCTATTCCATATAGGCCTGACAACACCACATAACTGAAGATCATTACTTCAACCTTAGCCTGTAAACCACATAATCCAATTTCCAACATCCGGAATTTCCTATAAGACCTGAATCTCGCATCTACACACTGCATAAGTCTGAACAAGCAATATCTAGCCATAACCATAATCCAAGATGTAATCACATGATATACCACGCAACTCGCATACTCTTATCAATAACTTCTGACCACAATAACTGCTCAAAATAAACCCGCTACCAGTGATGAACGTCATATCAAACAAAACCTCGTTCTAAAACCTTCACACAGTGCCGATGATGAAAAAAACATGCAGAAAATTCATAACCACTTTATTAGATCAACAAGTCATGGAGTTCCCTATCGTCCAACAAAACCAAAGCCAAATCCTAAGCTGACTTCCAATATATTCCTCCAAACATACCATAATCAAATCCAGTAGCAATAACTTTAGGCCCAAAGAATTCATCTCATCAAATACAAGCTACTCTACTGACACGCCACACCAATGCTACCTAGAACCACAAACTGTGCAATCCGTGCACTAATAAGCAAAAATTCAAATGCACCCAAAAATAGAAAATGACTCAAATGAGAGAACCGCCCTGTAAGCTCAACAAGTACCACCATAATGCAACGCTAAGAACCCATCACACCGTAGAATCAAAACACACGAATCTATCACAAAGGATCATATCCTATCAAAACCTAGTTGCAATACGTGACCCATCCAAACATCGATCCATATGAAATACTTTGAGCCCTAATGTTCAAAATCAACAACCATAAGCAATTCGACACCAAGTACACAAGTGCATGGCATAACCACGGAGAAGCAAATAACACCATATACCACAACCTGGAAAGACCATAACCAAGGTGCAATCAACCATTCAACACCCCGATAACCATTTCGCTCAAATTCCGCTACCGGGCCCAAATAGAACCGCACCATGTGTGCATATAACCAACAAATCACAACCCCTCGTAGAATCAAAGAGTAACACATAGCACATATCATAAAATGAACAAGCTCAACTCTAACCTTTCAGCAATAATAGTGTTGAGTCTGGGCCTACCAATGGGCCCTAAATCAACTCTTGTCATCCACAAATAGATACATAACCCTCCGAAAGTCCACATTGACCTAACCATAATTCCTACCATCATCTGGCTAGCTCTTTGGCCATATTTGTTTTATAGTCCACATCCATGAAACAGTCTGCTTTTGAGAACTCCCAGTCTCCAAATCCATAGAACACACGAGTCACCATATCTGATCCCAGCTCCACCGAACGAATGTCTAACACATCTCTCATACACGATCATCCCGCGAGTAATACCTCTATAATTATTTCGTGCCACATAGCAAAATTCTGAATATCAGCATTCGATCAACCATACGAGTACCTTAATACCAATGAAGCATCCGTAAGTCAAAACATAGTACACCTTCTGAAATGCGCACCCTTCTCAGGCAATACCAAGTAGTAGTACCATTTATCTAGTAATCTGAAAACCGTCCATGTTGTCTAAGGTTTCATGATCCTCCCTTCAACACTGAACCGTGCCCTTGCACATGCAAATCTCAATCCAAGCGACACACTGCATCTATCATGCCATCACGTGAAAATACGAGAACCACATTATCAACTTCGAGTCACAAACAGAAACATACCCGATCAGTCAGAAACATTCTACTTGATCCCATCTAGGAGAAAATCATAACACGTAACATGCTCCTCACGCCGGTAGGAAATATCTATCTCAAACCGTGGTAGAAACCATCAAGAACTCTTCGAAACCCATTTGCACATAACCAAGCCATCAAAACTGAACCTCTCTAACTTGACCAAGCCATGCAGGTCGCCAAATCCAGGAGTATTGCCACAAAACACCCGTAGAGACTCACCACATCATAAGTACCCAAAGAACCGATCATATCCATTATCGTACTGATCCAACCTACTACCAAGTTGTTCTATTTCTCCGAGTTCCTTCCGAATTATCCTCAAGTTGACACTTCTCCTTCCCAGAACACCATGATTCTTACCCAAAGCTCACCACAAGAGATCCTAGCCTAAAACCACACTGCCCTAAGGCCTATAAGCCGTTGTTTTCCCTCTTAAGCACCCCAAAAGTACCACAACCGAGACAACCACTCTGAAGAAACCCTCTGCAAATTTAAAGTTGTTCCTTTTACCTTTTATTTGAGTCTGGATTTAAATTTAAAGTTGTTCCTTTTACCTTTGATTTGAGTCTAGATTTAAATTTTTGGACTTATATATCCAGACTCAAATCGCAACACCTATAACCCACTGGTAGAAAAGAAACCCTCCGCATAACATCATAAGGATCACACATCCGTAGATTACCCTGTAGGTGATAACTCACTTGCTTAGTCTCAAACTGACATCTCTCTATACTCTTTCACCGCCACAACTACTATGAAATCACTTCTTGAGTCTAAACTCATCAACAAGACATGAAAATCTACTTTGTTCCACAAGTGAAATAACACGAAAGAATCTCTCAAAAACCTTCATAACTCAAGACTATATGTCACATCAAGACAAAAATCAAGCACCCAGTAATCCCTCTCGTCATATTCAATCCATCTAAACACATCTCGCAGTCACATCATACTCATCATATAGCCATCTAGTCACTCATCGAGCCACAAATTCCACTCATAGGGAAACTACCAGACATATAAGTCCAAAAATACGTGCTCACACAACTGAAATCCATGTGCTCAAGCTACAGTTAAAACCTGGTCACAAGTCCTCCAGATTGGCCCATCATCAGCACATAGAAATCAAATCGCACCTCATCCATGGAATCACAAGCTCGATGACCCAATAAAGGAAAGATAAGGAAAAATAATCATAGCAATCAACAGGATTGAGGTCGACACAAGAAGAGATCATGGACGTCAGCATGGACCCTGAAACAGTTGAAGCTGTTTACTCAACTATAGAAGACCTCGGCCTCGTTCAATGAGACCCTAGTGACCAGCAAGCTCTGAGAACCAGGTAAATTTAGTCAATTTTTAATATCTAACGCGGATTTGTTTGCCTTCAGTCATGCAGATATGCCAGGCATCCCCAAGGAGATCTCCACACACAAGTTGAACATCAACCCATTCTACCCTCCCTCCCCCCCCCCAGTAAGGCAGGTTAGATGAAAGTTTAACCCCGCCATCAACAATGTCGTCCACGAGGAGGTAGAAAAGCTACTAGAAAATGGTTCCATCAGGGAGTAGAAATATCCCAAGTGGATAGCCACATGGTGATGTCAAAAAGAAAAATGGGAAATAGAGGATGTGTAGACTTCACAGACTTGAACAAAGCATGCCCGAAAGACTCATTCCCATTGTCATATATCGACTAACTCATCGACGCAATTGCCGGGCACGAGCTACTGAGTTTCTTGAACGCATAATGGGGCTATAACCAGATACTCATGGAAGAAGAGGACCAGGAGAAAACCACGTTCATCACCCACTAAGGAACATATTGTTATAGGGTCATTCCGTTCGGGTTGAAAAATGCAGGAGCCACCTATCAGACAATGGTCACAAGAATGTTCAAAGACTAACTCGTTAAGACCATGGAGGAATATATCGATGATATGCTGGTCAAATCCGTAAGGGCAGAGGATCATATCGACCACTTGAGAGAAGCTTTCGACATACTAAGACGGTACGTGATAAAACTAAACCTAGAGAAGTGCGCATTTTGCGTAGCCTCGGGGAAGTTTTTGGGTTTCTTAGTGTCACAACGAGGAATCGAAGTCAACCCAGACCAAATCAAAGTTATCGAAGGGATATCTGAGCAGCTGACTATTAAGAAACAGATCCAAAGGTTGACTGGTCGAATCGCCGCCCTATCGAGATTTATCTCGTGGTCATCCAATAGATGCCACATACTTTTCAATGTATTCAAAAAGGATAATGGCCTCGAGTGGACGTCCGACAATGTACAAGCTCTGCGTGAACTAAAGGCGTATCTGTCCTCACCACCTTTTCTCTCGAAGCCTAAACCCGGAGAATACCTCATCGTCTACCTCGCGGTCTCCGAAGGGAAATAAGTGTAGTTCTTGTATGAGAAAGTAAAGGTGCACAATCTCACATTTATTACATTAGTAAAACACTTGCCGACACCGAGACGAGGTAACCACACCTCGAGAAACTAGTTCAGGCACTGGTCATACCTTCACAAAAGCTTAGACCTTATTTCCAGTGCCACCCTATCTTGGTCGTTACCACCTTTCCTTTAAGAAGCATTTTGCATATACTCAAATTATCGGGGAGGCTGGCCAAGTGGGACATCGAGCTAAGCACGCTCAATATCACATATTAACCTCGAACAACAATAAAGTTGGAAGTGCTCGTCAACTTTGTCGCAGACTTCAACGCAAAGATAATGCCAGAGGTCAAGAAGGAAGTCGTCCAAGCCTCTCTTCAAACACAAGACCTCTAGGTCCTATACACTGACGACTGATGATGCATCCAATGCTTCTGGATCTGGACTGGGACTCGTACTCGAGGTCCCTATACGCGAAGTAATTCGCCAGTCCATAAGATGCCCAGATATGACTAACAACAAGGCCGAGTATGAGGCCGTAATTGCAGGATTGAGACTTGCTCTAAAATATGGGGCGAAGCAGTTGAAGCTCCATTGTGATTCACAGCTCGTAGTCAACCAAGTCACGGGGACTTTCCAAATCAAAGAACAAAGGTTGCAAAAATATCAAACCAAGATCTGTAAGTTGTTGGCCAATTTCAACGAATGCTAGCTCGATCAGATCTCGCGAGCCTAGAATGTCGAAGTAGACGGCCTCGCCAAACTAGCCGCAGCCACCAAAAGTATCACAACCAGGGATAAAAGTGTGGTCAAACTTCTCAACTTGTCGTTAGACCAAATCGAGGTAAGATCTGTAGGTTTACTTACAGGACAGCACACTCCCAAATGACAGAAGGGAAACTAAAAAACTAAGAATGCAAGCAGCTAGATACAGCTTCCTCCACAAAGACTTATATAAGAGAACATACGGCGTCCCTCTAGCGAAATGTTTGGGTCCGAACCAAGCCCAGCGCGTTTTCGAAGATATCTATGAAGGACACTGTGGCGCTCATTCTGGTGATTGATCACTCCTTAGGTGCCTCATAGGGGCAAGATACTACTGGCCCACCATGAAAAAAGATTCCTTAGAATTTGTGAAGAAATGCAAACAATATCAGAAATACGCTCCAATAATCCACCAAGTAGGCGAACATCTCCACTCAGTTACCTCTCCATGGTCGTTCATCAAGTGGGGAATGGAGATCGTGAGACCCTCCCGGCGGGGCGAGGTAATGTACAATTTCTTTTAGTTTTAACTAACTATTTCTCTAATGGGCAGAAGCATGAACTTTTGCCTAAATACGCAAGCAAGAAGTATTCACCTTCATATGGAAAAACATAATCTGCCGATTCGGCCTACTCAAGGAGATCAGTTACGACAACGGACCCTAGTTCGCGGGGAAGAAAATCGCCAAATTCCTCGAGAAGTGGCACATTAAAAGGATAGTTTGAACCTGTTATCACCCGGCGGGCAATAGACAGGCAGAATTCTCTAACAAATCCATATTAAATATCATGAAGAAAAAACTCAAAGACGCTAAAGGTCTATGGCCGGAAATACTCCCAGAAGTATTGTGGGCGTATAGAACCACCCCGAAGACAAGCACAGCAGAGACACCCTATTCTCTGGTCTACGAAACCGAAGGAGATACCAGTCGAGGTCGGAGAGCCCACCCTAAGGTACTCCCATGAAATCGGCACCGGTAATGATGAAAGTAGAAGGCAATAGCTCGATAAGATTAACGAACGAATAGACATGGCATACATAAGAATGGTCTCCCAAAAGCAGCAAGTGGAACGTTACTACAACAAGAAGGCAAAGGTCCAGCCACTCAAAGTCGGAGAAAACGTACTCAAAGCCAAAACCAAAGCAAACAAAGATCCACAAGAAGGAAAACTGGGAACAAACTAGGACGCTCCATATAAAATTATAGCCAAAGAAAACAAGGGTTCGTTCCAACTAGAGACAATAAAAGGAAAACAATTACCAAACAATTGGAACATCAACAACCTCAAATACTTCAACTTCTAAAAGGAAGAAACGCCCCCCAAGTCGTACTCTTTTTCCCTCACTTGAGTTTTTTCCCATTAGGGTTTTCTCAAGGAGGTTTTTAATGAGGCAACAGAAGGGACACTTCGATTCGAAGTATGCGAAGAACAGACTGATTTCTCTTTCATTGCCCGGCTCCTCAAGACTCTCCAAGTCTAACTATGAAGGGACTAGATAGACCAGGACTGGGACTGGAATGCTAGCTAATGCCCAAAGTTTGTAACTTTCTCCAATTATGTAATTAGAAAAATAATGTCAAAATAATAGAAACTCATGATTATCAAAACCGTCTAGACAAAAGGTTAAGTTCGACCAAGCTCTAAGAACACCTACCGACCCTCGCTCGTGATTTAACAAAAGGTTAAGTTCGACCAAGCTCGAGTAACACCTACCGGCCCTTGGCCTCGATTTAACAAAAGGTTAAGTTTGACTGAGCTCGAACAACACCTACCGACCCTCGGTCGTGATCTAACAAAAGGTTAGGTTCGACCAAGCTCGAACAACACCTATCGGTCCTCGCCCCAATTTAACAAAAGGTGAAATTCGACCTTAATCGAACAACACCTACCGGACCGGCCATGACATAAAGATAGGACAAAGTTTGAGTAAGATCAAATTAACGTCTATCGGCTCTCGACCACGTCTCGATAGAAGGTTAAATTCAGCCAAACAAAAAGTTAATATCGACCAAGTTCAAACTTGACCTATTGATCCTCAACTAAGGAAACGTATTCGTTCTATATAGACAAAGGGACGATTTGGCCTATGGCTATTCAGCCCAAGGACTACAATCAGCTAGAGGATGACAACAAAAAATATAAAGGAGCAAACATGCAAGTAACAAAAACAAATCACGGCAAATAAGAAAGGCTCAAGTGAAAGCAAAAATCAACTTTGATATTCATAGACAAAAGTTTGTTACAAAGGCTCTTGGAGACGCCAAACCAAAACATACAAAAATGTTAAAAAAGAACTACTGATCTTCGCCATCATGATCCACAACATCCTCATCAGCCCAACCTTCAACAACATCACCACCCTGACTGTCGACACCATCACTGTCCAGGCCTCCACCGTCCTCTCCATCCTCGCCCAAAGGGTAAATAGAATCGTACCAGGCATCCTCCCTAAGATGATCCATGGCGTCCTCCCCATTCTCATCCTCTTTGCCAAGTTGAGTCGTAGCAGGGTCATAACCACAAGCAAGCCGAGCTTCGTAAGCCTTGACCCAAGCATCCTCAAAGGCCGCCCTAGAAACCGAGTCCGTCACATGCAACTCACGAAACACATCCATTCGGGCGTCAGCATGAATTCATTCTTCATACAGCTCACAGGGGACGTTGGAGAAGCCGGAAACATAAGGCAGAAAAGGCCACGCAAGCAGTTGGGCTTCTTGGCCTCCAAAACAGCAACTCGATCATACAGATCGGAGGTTTCCTTTCCAACTCCCCGATCCTCTCCTCAAGCCGGTCCTCCTTAGCTCTCGCCATTGACAAGTCATTCTCTCGCTCGAAACGAAGGGTTCAATTCGCCAACTCAAGGAACTCCACCCTCCTTTGGCCTCCGACCGAGAAGACTCAGCCTTCTCAAGCTCTTCCTGCTTCCCCGCGATCTCACCCTTGAGGGCCTTGATAAGTAGGGATTTTGACTACTTATTAGTGCCCTTTAGCTTTCGTTTTAGTCCAAAAGCGTTTAATTGTGTTCCCGAAAACTGATGAAATGTGCTTCATTAAAGGAATATTGAAAGATGAGCCCCCGAGATGAACTCCAACTCAAGAAGGAGTAATCTGAACTCAAGGACAAAAAAAAGGCACAAAAGCTCATAAGTACGGACCGTACAATATCATCTGCGGCCACAGGTTGTGAAGAAAAATCCATCAGAGATCGGTGCAGAGTGCGGTCCGCACATGATTTGTGCGGTCTGCACATGAATTGTGCGGTCGCAGAAGCTGGATCAGAGCAAAGTTCAGAGAACCTGCATTTCAAGTCTATCAAAAGTGCGGACCGCACAATTATTGTGCGGCAGCAGAAGAAGAGCTGTGCGACGGCAGTTACAATTGTGCGGACCGCAGAAGAGCAAGGTGCGACCGCAGTTACAATTTAGCAGACCACAGAAGGAATGCATTGCGATCGCGGTTTAGAATTATGCGACCGTAGTTCTCCAATCCTATCAAGATAAAGATAAGTGCGGACCGCACATGGCATTGTATGGCCATAGAACCTCCAAAAGGGTTTTTTTTCTGAAATTTCCAGCCCTGTATAACTAGACAAGTTTCGCATTTTTAGGGCAATCTTTTTGACATCAGCTGCTACAGTAGACGGTTCCTTTTATCTTTTTTACTAGTTTTGCTATTTTGAGCTTTTTAAACATAGAGTTTATCAATTTAATTATAAATATGGGTTTAATTATCATTTCTTCTCCTATTTCTTCCATTTTTAGTATGAGTAGCTAGATTTTCACTAGAGTTGTGACCCAACCCTAGTATGTAAACTTAATAGGTGTTTGATTTATTGCTTGTTTATGGTTGAGTGTTTATTATTAGCCTTGTTCTTGCTTTTATTTGAAGAATTAATGGTTGCAAAAATTAGTTCATGCCTATTTGACTTGGTCTCTACTAAAAAGAGAGCCTTAGTCTAGGAAAACTTGATTCGCAAGAAATTGGGTCAATCAAGAGATTGATAAACCCCAAAGGGTTGATCTAGAGATAGTAAAACCCGACTTGAGTTTTGTATCAACCATTTCAATACCCATTTGGACTTGAGAAAGCCAAATTGGGTAAAATCACTCTCTGATTTGAGTGGGTAACCGAGTGTTGATAGCTATAATATACCCCGACCAATAAAATAAGCTTTAAAGTTTACAACCCGTTAGGCAAACACCTAGGTGAAGGTCATACCCCTAGGCCTTTTACAACATTTGAAAAACAACAAAAACTATCTTCTAGTTTTATTTCTTAAATTTCAATTGTAGTTTAGATTAAACTTTAAAACGACCAATTTTTGTGGAAGTGAAAATTTAGATATAAAAACCTCACATGCTAAGATATATACTACTAACTCACATACATATAGCTCCCTATGGAATTCGATCCTGACTCTTGTTGGGTATTACTATTGCATCGACCGTTTTCATAACCTCGAATAGAGGAGTGAAATTGGACGAGATCAATTTTCGGCGCCGTTGTCGGGGAGCTAAAAATGGTGTAAGCTATATATTTAGGTGTAGTTTTTGGAGATATCTTCTTTTCCTTCCTTGTTACTAACGTGTGAGTATTGTAAGTGCAATCATGGCAAACAATGGGCTTGGAAATGTAGCTTTAGGGGATGTGGAATTGGAGGATGATCAAATGGATGAGGTCCCTCTTGAACCTCAAGCCAACAGACGAGGCCGGGCGCCTCAAGACAATGTTCCCGTTCCACCCCCATCTCCACAACGAGCGGCTCTGCACCGGGTGTTGCCGAATGAAGGGTATGCAAGTGCTATAGTCCCTCCCAAAATTAGGGCGGGAAACTTCCAAATAACCAACGCGATGCTCACTTTGCTCGAGCAATGAGGGTTCTTCACTGGTGCACCGGGTCAAAATGCATATAAACACTTGAAGGGGTTCGTCGATATGTGTTTGGGGAGCAAACAAATAAATGTCTTCGAGGATGCTTTTAGGCTAAGGTTTTTTCCCTTCTCTCTACGAGGGAAGGCTTTAGATTGGTTGGAACGCTTGCCAAATTATTCCATTCATACTTGAGGATGAACTAGCGGAGAAATTTATCTCTAAGTACTTCTTTCTCGGGCACATTGCTATTCTTCGGGATGAAATTCTAGCATTCAAGCAAGATCCTAATGAACCACTACACGAGATATGGGAAAGATATAGAACAATGGTGAAAGAATGCCCCAACAATGATATGACATAGAACATGATTCAACAAGATTTCTATTGGGGGATCAACACAACCAACCTATGTGTAGTGAATCAAATTGCCGGTAGAAACTTCATGACTATGCCTTATGCAGAAGCATGTGATATTTTGGATGAGATGGCAGATACTTCATCGGTATGGCAATCTAGAGCCAATGTTCCACAAGGTGACCCCAATGTGATTCTTCTTCATAAAGAGTTACATGACCATGGACAAGCCATAGCCGAGTTGACAACCACCATGAACTAATTGGTAAAGGCTCAAATTCAACAAGTTCAAAACCCAAGGCAAGCCAATGCTATGGAGGGAGTCAATATGATGGTGAACAAGCGAAGAACAAGAAGTCCACAAGTGCAACAAAGAATGGACAATTTTGTGCAAGATGATAGTGGATTTGATCAAGGTGATGCTTACATTGACCAAGAAGAAGAGGTCCAACATGTGAAAATTTTTTAAGGGTAAAAAAAAACTTCCAAAGCCTTAGTCAACAACAATGGATACCTTCAAACAATCAAGGAAATTGGAATTCTCAAAATCAAGGTAATTGGAGTGGTGGAAACAATCAAGGCAATTGGAATAACAACAATCAAGGCAATTGGAGTGGAAGCAACAACCAAGGGAATTGGCATAACAATAATAACCAACGCAATTGGGGAGGCAACAACCAAGGCGGGTGGAACAACAACCAAGGAAATCGGGG
>MCJB01048551.1:2416-46767 GCA_002018475.1 Nicotiana obtusifolia
AAAATGCATTCAGAAAGAATAAAATTAAATGTGATTTTCCACCTCCGATACTTTCAGGAGAGGAAATTTGGGAGAGGGTCCAGAGCTTCAGTAAACCCAGGATACGGTGTTACTCACAATTGGATGAAAAGGAGTATATTTTGGGATTTTTCTTATTGGAAGGATAATCTTCTCCGTCACAACCTTGATGTCATGCACATTGAGAAGAACTATTTTGATAATTTGTTCAACACAGTGATGGATGTTAAAGGTAAGACCAAGGATAATGCAAAGGCTAGAATGGACTTACAAGAATATTGCAGTCGGCCTGAACTACACTTGCAGACAGCCCACAATGGTAAGGTGTTCAAACCCAAAGCAAGTTACACATTCACTTTGGAGGAACGACGGCAAATTTGTGATTGGGTAACGAAACTGAAGATGCTTGAGGGTTATGCGTCGAATTTTGGGCGAAAAGTTGATATGGAGGCGGGGAAGTTGAGCCATTTGAAAAGTCATGACTGTCATGTCTTCATGGAGACCTTACTGCCTATTGCATTTAGTGGTTTGCCTGAAAGAATCTGGAAACCCATCACAGAGATTAGTTTGTTCTTCAAAGACATGTGTTCTTCCACGTTAAGGGAAGAAAACCTACTGCAGATGAACCAGAACATTCGTGTCACCTCTTCTAAGCTGGAAATGATATTTCCATGTGGGTTTTTTGATGTGATGGAACACCTTCCAATCCACCTTGTACACGAGGCATGACTTGGAGGGCACGTTCAATGCAGATGGATGTATCCCTTTGAGAGGTAATATTATATGTTTGATGTAATTTTCTATTTCATTTTAATATTCTTGCCTAACTTGAAATTATGATAGGACAATCGGCAAATGCAAATAATTTTTTAGACAGAGGAATAGGGTTGAAGGATCTATATGCGAAGCATATCTTGCAAAGGAGACTGCTCATTTTTGCTCTTATTATTTTGAGAGTAATGTGGCATGTGTTAGGAATAGGCCCAACAGGCACACAGTTGACCATATGAATGATCCGTCATATCTGCTTATGTCCATATTCAATCAACCAGGCCGGTGCTCTAAAGATGTTAGAAAGAGGAGTTTGAGCGATGTGGATTTCAAGTCAGCTACACTTCACGTGTTGCTAAATTGTCCCGAAGTCGTACCATTTCTCAAGTAAGTATTGATTTAGTAGTTATCAAAATATAACAATTACTGTGATTACATCTCAATGCAAGTATTAAAAATATTTGATGCGTCACAGTCACTTTGTGGGTCAATTTGGCTATGATGCTGTATATACGAGATTTGATATGTGGTTCAAACAATTTGTAAGTTTCTCCTTAAAATATTCTAACACTACGTAGGTAAACAATGTTTGGAAGTTATACTAACATATGAATTTTTTTTTAACAATATGTAGGTAAATGATCCAAATAATGGTGTAAACCAATTTTTGAAAGATATATCTTGGGGACCTGGGATTAAGGTCAGAACAATGTCTAAGCACGTTGTGAATGGATATAAGTTCCATACCGAGGAAGGCTCAAAAAATATAAACAGCAACAATAGTGGGGTGTGGTTCAAGGTGGTGATGGCAACCAAGATAGAGATATTGATTATTATGGTGTGATCAAAGAAATAATTGAACTACAATATACAGGTTGGCCATAAAAGAAACTGATACTCTTTAGATGCAAGTGGTTTGTCCCACACCCAACAAGAGGTACTAGAGTCCACAATCAGTACAACATAATTGAGGTTAATCATAAGAGGGAGTATGATCGCTATGATCCTTTCATAATTGCACATAATGTTAGGCAAGTGTATTATGCTCCTTATCCATTGCGGCGGAATAAGTCTGATTGGTGGGTTGTAATAAAAACCAAGCCTGTGAGTAGGGTTGAAGTTGAGAATGTGTTAGATGTTGCATATCAAAACGATATCTCCACTGTTGACCAAATAGTGGACGAAGTTTTAGAAAATGATTTGGAACATCCTGAACACATACTGGAAGAAGTTGATATTTCTGAAGTAAGAATTACAGAAAATGAGGAAGAAGTATCAACCGATGAAGCTCAAACTACCGAGGAAGAAGAATTCTCGGACGAGGAACTATACGACGATGAGCTTTAAACAGTTGGTTTCTTTAACAACTCTCGTTTATAGCTATTTTCTTTATATCTTTCAATCTAAATATATATTATATTATACATATGACAGGCAAGGGTCAAGGTAACAATGATTCTAGTAGTTCTCGGGGTAGAAAAAAGGCTAGGAAACCAAAGAGGAGGGTAGAAGATTATACTCCAACTTGTCCTGCAATTTCAGAATTGCCTATGTCTACGTCTTTTCCTCCACCCCAGGGCTATTCTGAGCTGCCACAGCATCACCAGCCCTACACCTTCGTGCAAACACCAGGTCTTTCATCACAGGGCCATAGGATTGTACGTCCGACATACAGTCCAGCTGCCGCACATCCACGTGGATCTCAGCCATCTGCGTCGCATGGACCGCATCGATCCATGTCATAGCCACTAGGGTTACTGCCACTGGGGTCACAGCCACTGGGGTCGCAGCCACTCGGGTCGCAGCAATCAGTGACACTTCCCCCTGTTGCCCATACAGCTATGTCGCAGTCATAGGGCTCGCAGCGATCTTCATCTGGGACTCCATCTATTACAGGCCTTCGCCTGCGAGACACTAGCTCTAACCCCCCTACACCTTTTACACATGCCTCTGATGTACATGGTTCAGAAGGTGATGGTGATGATGACGAGGAGGTGCATCGTGATCAATATGGCATGATCATCATAGTCCCTGAGGGTGACGGGTAAGAGTTATTTGTTATTTTTTATGTTTATTGTTTTGTACGGTTTTACTAAGATATTAATTTGTCTTTTTTTTATTACATTAAAGGTTCATCCCTAGTAATGTTACTACAAGGATAATCACCCAAGCCACCAGAAAGCTATATGATGGCCCTTATGCGACTTGGAGTGATTTTCCATTCTCGCTTAAGGAGCAAATTTTCAATGAATTTAAGGTATAAATGTTCTTTTAAGAAGTACAATTATTTATAGTTATGATATTTCCATCTAAATACTTAATTTTTGAAATACAGAGCAAGTGTGTATGGGAACACTATTACAGTGCGGATGTAGCTGCTAATTTCCATCTCAAGGCTCGCAAGCCGTTCTCACATTACTTTTCCAGAGCTAGAATGTCGAACCAGAAGCCCTCCTGGTTGCTTGATCATCTATGGGATGATCTACAAAGGCAATGGCTAACCGCAGATTTCTTAAAGAAGAGCGAGTAAGGAAAGAAAGCTCGTGCTTCTGAGAAGGGATGCTCCCTGCACACTGGAGGTGGGATCAGCCTCGGTACAATAAAAAGGAAAATGATACGTAATTGCTTAATTTAATTTTAATTTTCAACATCTACTCTGTTTATTAACTAAAATTTATGAGTTTTCAGGAGAAGAAGTTGGGCCGTCCGATGAGGCAAGATGAGTTATTCAAGGAGACTCATATTGTCAAGAAGAAGAAAGATTCGGACGAAGAAAGGTGGGTCGAGGGCCGAGCCTCGACTGTACATGTAAGTTCTCAATTTTCATTAAGTACTTTGATTTACTTTTATATAACTTTTGAAATACTAATTCAATGTAATTTTTCTTATAGAGTCGCTTCACAGCTGAGGTTGAAGAATTCATACGCAGCCAGCCACCATCTTCATCGGGCGACCCAATCCAACCGTCGGACGAGGATGCTGAAAGACTATGGACGCAGGCTGCTGGTGGTCCAAAACGAGGGAAGGTATACAGGCTTCCCACTAAGAAATTCCACCGCTATAGGTGTGGAATGCAAGGAATAGGCAATTCCGCGCAAGCGGAGCAACTTGATGCCGAGCTAGAAGCCTCCAAGGAAAGAGAAAAGGTTAGAGATGCTCAGTATATTGCCATACAAGAGCAGCTCAAATCTCTCTTGGCTTCTGGCGCTTTTCTGATTCCCCGGTCTCGTGAGTCATTGCCAGAGGCTCGCCCTCCTGGTGCTACTTCCTCTCGTCCTCCCCGTTATCATCCCTCCGGTCCTACACAACTACACCCTTATCCATATCGTCTTGGTGATGACTCTTCATCGGACGATGACACTAATGATGTAGACATTAATAATCCTTGAATTGTAATAACATTTAACTTATTTTGGTTAGTTTATGTATAAGTTCTATTGAACTTCATACTTTGTTACTTTTAATATTGTTGTTGTTGTTGTTTAATGCTATTGTTGCTGTTGTTGTCGTTGTTGTTGTTGTTTATTGTTGTTGTTGTTGTCGTTGTTGTTGTTATTTATGGCATTTGAATTTGGTTTGTTGTTGTTGTCGTCGTCGTTGTTGTACGTTATGGCATAAAATATATGTTTAGGATTTTGGTAAGCTGGCAGGTGGTGTAGCTGCCAAAACAGGCAATTTCTGGAAAAAATGAACCAAGAAAAGCAACCAACGTTGGTCTCAAGTTGGTCGCTTTTCACTGAAAAAAATAAATCTGGAAATTAGCGACCAACGTTGGTCGCTAAACAGCCCAGATTTTAACACTGTTCAAGAATAGCGACCAACGTTGGTCGCTTACCATCAAAAAAAAAAATCTTCAGATTAGCGATTAAGGTTGGTCGCTATATTACCCAGATTTTTAAAATCTGGAAATATTGCGACCAAGGTTGGTCGCAAACTGTAAATTTAATTTTTCTGTTCTTCAGTTTTACAACCAACGTTGGTCGCTTATTAAAAATTAAAAAAAAAATTAATTATATTGCGACCAAAGTTGGTCGCAATTTCCCAGATTATATTGATTAAGAAATAGCTTTAGAGACCAACGTTGGTCGCTAATTTGCGACCAAAGTTGGTCTCTATATGTTTTTCCGGAATGTTTGGTCCTTTTGTTGTAAAGACCAAAGTTGGTCACAAATTTGCGACCAACTTTGGTCGCAAAGGTAAACTGACCACCTGAATTGTGAACAGGCCTGTTCGGTCGCTTTTTGGTCGCTTTTGGACAAAATGAGACCAACGTTGATCGCTTGTTTTGTTCGCTTTTTAGCTGATTTCTAGTAGTGATCGGGCGTGTTTTGGTGCGCTAAAAGTATTTTGTTGTAACCGTTAGCAGGTGTAAAAACTATTATTATTACAGTTAGTGTTGTTAGTAATCACTGTTATACCTAAACAAGAATGTTGTTAATACTAATCTAAAGCTTTTCCAATGAGTAAGACAGATTATTTAAGAACATTGCTGATCCTTGAAATCATTGACGTTTTTCCAATGAGTAAGACAGATTAAAAGGCATACAAGCAGTATGCCTTTTAACAAACCAAAAACATAGAAAATCTTATAAAAAAGGAAATCAAAAAAGAAAATGCAAACATAATTAAACAATAAGTGACTTTTTCGTATATGTACAAAATTTTAAACTATTTATCCGATTTTATTTAAGTTTTTATATTTACAGGAAGTAACAAAAGTTTTATCTACAACTTAAATACACATATTTTGGTACATAATCCGGTTAAAAACTATAGTTTACATATAATTTATATACAACTTATATACAATTATGTAAGTTATAGATATTTTGTACACCATTTCTACACTCGACATAGAAAATATATACAATTTGTTTATGTCTTCTTTTTCGAATTGCAATCTGAAATTTCAACTAAAACCACCTTGAATCTTCACCAAATTATCTCAAAGTTGAGATATAAACTCCAACGGATATATTCAATGCAACAACATCCAATCCAAACAAAAACTAATTTCATAAAATTCGATTTTCGAATTCAAAGTTTCAAAACTTTTTAATGACTGTCAACGGAGTTTTTAATGGATTAACATGGTTTCCGATTCAATCTACTTGCTTCTAATTAATATTATTTGTGTATTGGTTAATATAGTTTCCAATTCAAGCTAAAATTAGCTCTGAATTTCTTTCTTATTTACTTCTTCGTTTTCATAGGATCTGAAGCAAGAACTTTGCTAGGTACTAATCTTCTCTCATTTTTTTCACTTGAAAATAATATCATTCTTCCATTTATCCACATGAACATATTAATATAAGAATACTGATAGAGAATGAGAGCGAGAGAGAGACGGAGAGAGAGATCGAAGAGAGAGAGATCGTAGAGAGAGAGAAGAGAGAATTACCTATTCAACTCCTAATATAATAGGATACTCATTAATATTAATATGTATATAATTGGCAAATTGTATATCAACTTGTAATTAAGTTAAAACTTAAACAGTGAGATTAAATAAGTTTCTAATACGTAAAAATCCATTATATAAGCCCAAAGCTCTTCAGCCCAATATCCAGAAGCCCAATCCAAAGCTCCAATTCATTCAATAATTCAAAAACACAACTTCAATAAAGGTTAGGGTTTTACAAGCGGCTGCCTCTTCTCTTCTCATCTGCAACCACTCAAACCCTAGTCCGAAGTTTGAGCTTCTTTTCACTCAGCAAACATGGGGTATGATTTGTTGTCTTTCTTCTTTAATCATTTTTTCTATGTTACAGTCATCTTTAAATTGCATTATTTCCATGTGGTCCTCTTTTAATCGATTCCTAATAATTCTCTCCCCTTTTGCCGATCCTGGAATTTGGGTTCCATTGTTGTCTGCTTAAAAATGAATATTTCTAATATACCGGCTATATTATATGAATAAGCTATGTAATGCAGATTTTATAGCTTTTCCATGCCCAATATGTAACAATTGTTGATCGAGTTGCTGAATATATGAGAAATTTGAAGTGCCTGATTGATTGAATGTTGTAATTTGAAACGATGGACGTGGAGGTTATAGGAACAGTTGATTTGTTGCACGAGTTGATGGTGCTTTTGAAATTAGTAGATTTTTCATATGGAGTTACCACCTGTTGTTGGCCTGTGGAATTAGTCGAGGTCCGCATAAGCTGGGTCGGAAACTACAGTTATCAAAATAAAAGAATCTTATTTTCGTTGTTGCTTAAAGCGCTTTGTAAGGAGATTGCTTGATGTGTTCAGGAGTTCTGCAAAATTAGGAAGAAGTAATTTGATGCGCTTCTTCCTGGATTTTAGAGACAAATTCTAAGATACCAAGGCAATTAGCAATTGGAAGATCATTGATTGATATGTTGGTTTTGCATTGAAATGTCTATTCTTTATTACGATGTCATTCCCCCAACAATGAGTAATACTTGAGGTGTTGTGATGTACTAAAGAATATACTAGTGAAAGTGAGAAAGCATATGCTTCTGTTCATTATGCGAGTTGTCTCCTAATAGGGTAAAATTTTCAGGAAGACACGTGGTATGGGAGCTGGACGCAAGCTGAAGTCCCACCGTAGAAGACAAAGGTGGGCTGACAAGTCCTACAAGAAGTCCCATCTCGGAAATGAATGGAAGAAGCCATTTGCTGGCTCATCCCATGCGAAAGGCATTGTGCTTGAGAAGATGTAAGTAGTTCTCTTTTACTCGAGTTTGATAACTTATCCATTAGCCATTCTGTTTCAAAAGCCCTTGTATCTAACCAGTTAATTTTGAAATTGTAGAGGTATTGAGGCTAAGCAGCCCAACTCTGCTATTCGTAAATGTGCTAGGGTTCAATTGATCAAAAATGGAAAGAAGATTGCTGCATTTGTTCCTAATGATGGTTGTTTGAACTACATTGAAGAAAATGTGAGTCCTTTAATTCCACATATCTCCCCGCACGAAATGTTGTTATTGTCAGTTTTCTTAGTTCCTGACCGTTTATTTTTGGAGTTGCAGGATGAGGTATTGATTGCTGGATTTGGTCGAAAGGGTCATGCCGTGGGAGATATTCCTGGTGTCAGGTTCAAGGTGGTGAAGGTATCTGGTGTATCTCTCTTGGCTCTCTTCAAGGAGAAGAAGGAGAAACCAAGATCTTAATTTTTCAGTTTTGCCAAAACGCTGCTGCCATGTACTTTTAGCTGTCTTGAGTTACTACTTTCTTGAACAACTATTTTTAATCTAGGCATATTGCACTGGAATTTTGGTTCATCTCCTTTGAGTTGTGGTGTTACCTAACATCTTGCAATCCCCCCCTCAAAACCCGAAAAAGGGAACAAAAGAAAAGACAGCATGCATTTTAGGTTGTAAAAAACTTATGTTGAGGTTTCTATAAGGCTTCTTCAGAATGATCAGCTTATTTAATGGAAAGATGGCACATGTATGCCAATTTTCCTTCCTGTCTTCGCATAAAACTTATATCATAATAATTCATGTAACTTAACCATAAGGGTAAAAAGCTTATATGCAAGACACATCTTGTATTTATTTGCTTAATGCAAAACCAAAGGTGGTTAAGTATTTCCCTTGGTGCCTTTTAACTTGGATTGCCAAAACATTAGGTGATGAAATGCTTAGTTACCTGCAGTTTTCAGAGCAAAGTTAAATTACATTGAGCCCTTGACAGCAGATATAAGCAACTGCCAAAGGAGGAAGATCAATTGCTCATAACATCCTTTACAAATACATCGGTTAACCTCTAATGTCCTAGGCAGCTACCGTGGTGTCTCTCTCTTAACACGAGCATCTTAGTTCAGCAAACAGTATAGTGAAGCAATCGTATCATAAAAAGAACAGTCAGCCTAAGAATAACAAAATACAAAGTAGTAGCACCCTTTTAGGAATCAATCTTATAGCTTGTTTGGCCAAGCTTCTAAAATCTGTTTGTTTTGAAAAGTGTTCGTCTCAAAAATGCTTTATAAAAAGTATGTTCAGTGAAAAATAATTTGTGTTTGACTAATTAATTTAAAGAAAAATTTTGAGCAGTAATTAGTATTTGTCAAGCTTTTAGAAAGCGCTTCTAAATGCTTTTTTTTTTAAGTGCTTTTAAAAAAAAGTGCTTTGGGAAAAAATTATCTTTTTTTGCTTCTTAAAAATTACTTTTGCTTCTATCTAAACACTTTTTTCCTTCTAATACCCTGACTAAACACCTTAATTTTGGGGGAAATTCTTTTAGCCAAAAAAAGTACTTTTGGCCAAAAGAAATTGGCGAAACAGACTATTAGCCAAGTCTGTCATCCACTCGAGGGTTTCAAAGTTATCAGCATTTTAATCAAAAGTAACAATAGAGAAAGGTCACCTGGAAAAGAGCAGAATTCATTCAATCAACGAGTTACACTATTTTCTCTTCATCCTAGTAGAAAATATAAGTAATCTGCTAGACGAAACTTCCATAGATTTTGTCGACATAATATGGTGGGAACAATCAATTCCTAGTCTTTTACATATGCAAGAAATGGTAAAGTAAATTGGAAAAAAATAGAAATAAATGGTTCATTTTATGAGCGAGGTCCTGTCTCTACATGAACTAAATCCGATGAGCTCTTAGTCGAGTGGTAGAGAGTGACGGAGATAAAATTGTTACGAATGAAATATAATATTTACTATAGATATATATACGGGAGAAAATTTTAATTGTATATATATAATTTTTTTTTTTGACGATACGGGTTCGGACCCCCTCTAGCTCCACCCTCGTATAAAGAGAGGTGGGGGAGCCGGGACGGGTCGAATGGCTGAGTTGGCATGCATATATTAGAAAAGTATGACCATCCCAAAATGATTGATTGATTGCAAAATCATTTCAATATGGAATATTTACCAATCAATCACAATATGGTAGGGTCATTTTCTCGATGGTTACCTGGGTCTAACGTGCCACTTGCTAGAAATCCTCAGTGCTCCTTGATCGCTAAGTATCTCTAATAATAATCGCCAAATACAAAATGTGTTTAGCGTTTACAACCATGATATATAGGAAAACGTTATCTGTGTCTGGTACATGCATTATTGCAAGAAGTACATGCTTACCAATTTCTCAAATAATCAAATTGCATTATCTACTTTTACAAAACCAGCCAAACATGGTTGTTTCTTAACATGTGTACATAAAGGAATCTCTGTTTATAGAAGGAAAACACAAGTAGAAATATAGAATAATGAATACACTAGTATCTCTTCTCCCATTTTCTTGGTTTCTTTTTAGTCTGTCTTTGTTTCTAGGAACCTCAGCACAGAGGTCTACTTACATTGTCCATTTGGACAAATCTTTTATGCCTAAAATCTTTGCTAGTCACCACAATAGGCATTCCTCCATTATTGATACCATCAAGATTGATGTTTCCACTACTCCAAATGATCACCATCTAACTCCCAAGCTTCTTTATTCTTATGACAATGTCATTCATGGTTTCAGTGCTGTTTTGTCCAAAGATAAACTTGAAGCTCTCAAGAAGTCACCAGGTTTTCTTTCAGCTTATAAAGACAGGACTGTTGAAGCTCACACTACACATGCTTCTGAGTTCCTTAAGCTCAATCCTGCTTCTGGGCTATGGCCAGCTTCTGATTTTGGTCAAGATGTTATCATTGGTGTACTTGACTCTGGTATATGGCCTGAATCTGCCAGCTTCAGGGATGATGGATTGTCTGAAATTCCCAAAAAGTGGAAGGGAATATGCAAACCAGGAACAGAGTTCAATTCCTCATCGTGCAACAGGAAGCTCATTGGAGCTAATTATTTTAACTAGGGGATTTTGGCTAATGATCCTAGTGTGAATATTTCAATGAATTCTGCCAGAGACACTGATGGTCATGGCACTCATGTTGCTTCCATTGCTGCTGGTAGTTTTGCTGAAGAAGCTTCATATTTTGGATATGCTCCTGGAACAGCAAGAGGTATTGCGCCACGAGCTAGGATAGCTGTGTATAAGTTTAGTTTTGACGAAGGAACCTTCACTTCAGATTTAATTGCTGCTATGGACCAAGCTGTTGCAGATGGTGTAGACATACTGACCATCTCTTATGGGTGGGATAATATTCCATTGTATAAAGATTCTATTACAATAGCTTCTTTTGGTGCAATGATGAAGGGTGTCTTAGTCACTGCTTCAGCTGGAAATGATGGTCCTGAAATGGGAAGTTTAACCAATGGAGTCCCTTGGATCTTTACTGTGGCACCATGCTGACCGATCATTATCGGGGACTTTAACTCTTGGGAATCGCTTAAAGATTACTGGATATAGCTTGTTTCCGGTGAGAACCAGCATCAAGGATTTGGGGTTAACAATCGAAGTTTATCTACTTGTGATTCATCTAACTTATTATCTCAAGTCCCTAATGCTGGACGTAGTATCATGATTTGTTATAGCACTGCACAAGAAGACTTATCAGTTCCTGATCAAATGGAGGCCATCTCAGAGTCACGATATGGAGCCGCAATCTATGTTTATGAAGATCCAGATGTGTTAACATTGAATTATTTTCCGAATCCTGGAGTTGTAATTAGCAGCAAGGAACGGAAACAAGTAACAGATTATGCAACTAAAAGTGTTAAACCTAAAGCCAGCATCAGTTTCCAGGAGACACATATTGCTGTAAAGCCTGCTCCAGTCGTTTCTGCATTTTCCTCGAGAGGCCCCTCTAGAAGCTATATGCGAGTTGCAAAGCCAGATATTATGGCACCAGGAGTGTTAATTTTAGCAGCCTGGCCATCGAACGTTTCAGCTGCAACTGTTGGTGTTAATACAGATTTGTATAGTGATTACCGTCTTGTATCAGGCACTTCCATGGCTACTCCTCACGTTGCTGGAATTGCTGCGATGCTAAAAGGAGTACATCCCGAATGGAGTCCTTCAGCTATTCGATCTGGCATGATGACCACTGCCAACCCTTTGGATAATACTGAAAAACCCATCAAAACAGCGGATGATAACAAGGATGCTACATCATTAGCCATGGGAGCCGGACTTGTTGATCCAAACCGTGCAGTTGATCCAGGCTTGATATATGATGCCACTCCACAAGACTATGTGAACCTTCTCTGCTCCATGAATTTGACAGTTGAACAATTCAAAACAATTGCTAGATCATCAGCTAAGCACAACTGCTCAAATCCATCCAATGATATCAATTACCCTTCATTTGTTGCTCTCTTTAGCCCATGAGGGAACTACACTTGGTTGGAGCAGAAATTCAAGAGGAGAGTCACAAATGTTGGAGTTGGTGCAGCTACGTATAAAGTGAAAGTCAAAGCACCGGAAAACTCGACAATTTCCATCTCTCCACAGGCCTTGGTGTTTGAGAAAAAAAATCAGAAGCAGGAGCACACTCTTACCATACGTTACAAGATTGCGGAAGATCAAGCACAATCTGGTTCAATCACTTGGGAGGAAGAGAATGGCCATCACACTGTAAGAAGTCCTATAGTAGTAGCTCCAGAGATTGATGCCTGTACCTGAAATGCTGCAGTTAACAAAACTGTTGTGTTTGTAAGTATGAAACTCTCTAAGAGAGTTATGTTAAAGTAGCTGGCAAAGCGTATGTATGTTTGAAGTTGTTTGGGATATATTAAATATGCCCTAGATCCAATCTCATATTTGATGATTTGAATATATTTTTTGTGAATGTTATTTGATATAAAAATATATATGGCATTTGATATTCGTTTATCATAGTTATTATTAATTACTTGATTAATTTAATAAGGTCCTTGATTAAATTTTGAGACCTGTCATCATGATGGAGATCATGATATTGAGAGTTAAGTTTCTTATAATTTAATCTAAATTTGTTCTTGATCATAGGATTATTAATTTGGACATTACTAATCTGGTTAGATCAATATTTATGTGATCGTCTTTATTGGATAAAGATTAGTTTATCTCATTAACTAAATCACATGGATAGATGATGCATATAGAGATATGATCATTGAACCGAATCATTGGATAATTCCTAATTATTGAGAATTACCATAAAACTGTCAATACGATATTCTCTTGAAGAAGTGATGTAAGAGTTTCCTTTGACCTGATATCATCATAGTAATTGACAAGTTATTTATTGTGCTTTGATACTAGACACCTATGGCCCTAGGGCGATAGTTGAAAGGATATTGGGTACGATCAAATACTTGTAGAATTAGTGATTGATCAAGATGGAATCTGTCAACTCTTGGTAATGAGTTTAAGCACCATGTTATCATGAATTATAAACTACCTAACTAAGACCTTGGCCAGTGCAATTGAATGAAAGAAGAAAAGAGTTTCTTAGATCATTAAATGGTCGATTATATTTGACATGAACACATAGTTGGTCGCCTATTAGGATTTCACAGTTGAACCATATCCTAGGGTGAGCAAGAGCTATAAGGACACAAGAAATTTCTATATTATTCTTCTACTGGTTCTTGAGAATAAATTGTATACTTCATTCTATTCGGTCGTTGAGGAGTGTTGCTAGACGCCACCCTTGATTAGTATATTGATGTGATCAATTTACTACCGGCTTAGTATTAAACCTATGGGGTCGCATACTAAAGAGTGTTCTGATCTTTGCTAAATAATTATTTTATTATTTTATAATTAAATTAAAAAACTTAATTAGCCAAATAAATTTAGTTATTAGTCCAAATGAAATATTGTTATATTCTTTGCTAGCACAGAGGATATAATTAATATTTTGAACAAATTGAAGTTTCTATTTGGAATAGAAAATTAAATTATATCTCTTGGTTAAAATATATATGTGATATATATATATATAAAATTAAAACTTATTTTTATATAAAAGATGTTATAGAAAATATTAATTAAGAAAGAAGCTTGGCGGAAACTTTGTAGAGTGAATTTGGATTCACGTCAAAGTCCAACATGTCGGCAGCCACAATTCCATTTAGAATGGGATTCATTTTTTTTTTTTAATAATAGCAAACTTACTTTCGGTTTAGACAAGAATCCAACTTTGAATTGTATTGGAAAGTCCAACATGTGGGCAGCCACAATCCCATTTAAAATGGGATTCAATTTTTCAACAATAGCAAACTTACTTTAATTTGAACAAGAATCCATATTTGAATTTAAACATGTGGGCAGCCACAATCCCTTTTAGAATGGGATTCAATTTTTCAACAATAGCAAACTTACTTTCAATTTGAACAAGAATCCATATTTGAATTGTATTGGAACATCCAACATGTGGGCCGTCACAATCCCATTTAAAATGGGATTCAATTTTTTGACAATAGCAACTTACTTTCGGTTTAGAATCGTACAAAAGTTCACCGCCTTTCCTTTGATATAGTGGAAACAGATTTTCAGAGGTTATAAATATGTCCAATTGACATGAAAATCTATGGTGAAAAATAATACTTTTAAGAAGCCACAAAATTAAGAGAAAAACGTACAAGAACAGTTCTCTTCGTGCAACTTTGGGTAGTAAGTCTTGAGAAGAAAAACCACTTTGTGAAAGTGAGAGTGCAATACAAAGCCAAGAGAGAAAATAATATTTAAGAAAGGTGTTTATTGTTCTTCTACTTTTGAGTTGAGATTTTTGAGAAAAAATTCATCATAATATTTTCATTCAATTTGTTCGCGGGTTCATTGATCAAAGAGTTGATAGCAAGGATCAGTCTTGATGTGGTTACGCATAGAGTCTTCGCACTATCGAAGAAATTTTTGAAATGAGACTCTCTTCACCAAGTACGTCTTAGATCCGATCTTTGAAATGTAAATAAATTTTAAACACGAAAAGGCATACCTAGAATTATTATTGTCTTTCGCTGCGTGTTAGAACACCTCCCTCAATCCTACAGTGGTATCAGAGTCATGGTTTCTCATGTCTAAAATTTATTTACGAAATATTTAAGATTATATTTGAAAAGTTCAAACCATAATACTTGTGTCTTGTGCTATAGCCAAAATTGTTTGAATACATACGGATTGATATTATTTTATTGTGAATAAAATATGTATTCATATAAGTTAAACTACTGAGATAGTTTGTAACTTTAATTTGAAATTTCATATAAGATACGACGGTAATCTATAATAGGTTATTAGATTATACAATTATTTTAATTGTAATTAGTCTATGAGATATTAATTAATAATAATGTTCTGGCATGAATTATTTCATGTGATGTTAGAAGTATGTTGAATTTCGTGTTTTTGTCACGTGTTTGTTCGTTATACGATTTTGAATTATTTATTATATGTGATGTAAATTAATTTACGACTAAGCGTATAGATAACTTGAACAAAGATTTGATCATCTTGTTATTAAAATTTATTTTAGTAACAATTCCCTCTTGTTAAAGCTTGAGTTCTTACTAATAAAATATAAGATATTTTATTATAAAGCTACCCATCAAAATAAATAATTTTATTTACTTCTTGTTTATAAGGAGCGGCCTGACAACCAGGAGACTTATAGTTCGAGAATATTTTAAAATTATTTATTGCATTAGATGCATGGATTGAAAGAATTATTTAATTTTACACTAGACGATTGAACTACCCAGGGAGTATAAAAATTTAATAAGTTCTTTGCTGTCATGATGGTTGAACTCAACTATGCCAATAGAATCGACCTGACTACCAGGGGACTAATTGACATAGAGTTATTTAAGAAAATTGTATGGGGATGCAATTGGTAAGTGTACCTACCTTTAAAATATATGTGAGAAACGACTTGACTTCGAAGTGGCTCATACATGTTGTTGAAGAATTTCTTTACTCCACTAACAGAAATTAAGATTTCTTAAACTATAATAAGGGTAAATAGTTTAAAATAATTAGTGGAAATATCATTTAGATAAAAGTCCATATCTTTATGATATGTGTAGATATTTTTTTATAATTTCTTTTCTATATTTTACATTTCTCAATATGTCTGCTATATCACTGCGGGAATACTTGAGACCAACAAGTTGGTAGGACCAAACTTGATAATTGGTACAGAAATTTGATAATTGTTCTCATGCATGAAAAGCTTATTGATGTGATCGATAAGCCTGCCAAAGAAGTCCCGGATGATGATGCCACCAAGATTTATCAAAAATACTTGGAAGAATGTCTTACTACCAAATGCATCATTCTCGCTTCTATGAGCTCTGAGCTCCAGAGGAAACATCAGGATATGGATCCAACTGCAATCATTGAACATCTTAAGAAGATATTTGGTACACAAAGCACGATAGCTAGATACCATCTATCTACGGCTTTATTTGGACCTAAATTGACTGGAAACTCTCCAGTAGGACCCTATGTCAATCATATGATTGATCTTATTGAAGAACTTGAGAAGTGGGGGTGCAAACTGGGTAAAGAGCTCTCTCAAGATTTGATCTTGTAGTCACTCTCTGAATCCTTTTCATAATTTGTTATTAATTTCAGTATGCATAAAATGGATTGTGATATTTATGAGATGCTTAACATGCTGATTGATTATGAGAATCAACTAGCATCTGAGAAGAAGAAATGAATTGTCATGTTGGTTGGAAACTCTTCTAAGAAGAAGGATAAGGGTAAAAGTAAACCCAAGAATAAGCCTACTGCGCCTAAGGGTAGTGTGACCAAACCTAAAGGCAAAGGAGGCAAAGCTGACCAATCCGATTTTGAATGTTTCCATTGTAAGAAGGTAGGACATTGGAAGAGAAACTGCAAGGAGTATATTGCAACTCTAAATGACAAGAAACAAGGTAAGACTCAAATAAAAAATATTGTCAAAGTTTCTTTAACTACTACTGATGCTTCATTGTGGGTATTAGATATTAGTAGTGGTTATAGCATCTGCAATATGTTGAAGGAGTTCCAAATAAGTAGAAGGTTGAAGAAAGGAGAAATTAATCTACAAGTTGAAAATGGTGCAAAAGTTGCGGCCGTAGCTATAGGATTAATTTCTTTAATAATGTCTGCGGGCAAAGTACTTATGTTGGATGATTGTTATTACGTTCATATATTTATTTCGAACATAATTTCAGCTTCTATGTTAGACAAACGTGGTTTTCGCATTATCATAAGCAATGATATTTGCTCTATTATCATGGTGATAATTTATATGTGAATGGCTATCTTCAACATGACGTTTATGTCTTACCTAATGTAAATGCGAATTCGATTATGCATGTTTCAAGTCTTAAGAGGAAAAGAGATGATCAAGTAAATGATACATACCTTTAGCATTGTAGGCTTGGTCATATTAGGGAGAAAAGAATTAACAAGTTGTACAAGAAAGAGTACCTTGACAAGTATGATTTTGAATCATATCCAACTTGTGAATCTTGTCTCAAAAGAAAAATGACCAAATCTCCATTTACTGGAAGTGGAGAAAGAGCTACTGAATTATTGGGACTAATTCATATAGATGTTTGTGGGCCCATGAAAATTCAAGCTAGAGGTGGATAATCTTACTTCATCACCTTCACTGATGATATGTCAAGATATGGATTTGTGCATCTTGTGAAACACAAATCTGAATCTTGTGAAATATTCAAAAAGTTCCAAAGTGAAGTTGAGAAACAGACTGGTAAAAGTATCAAGGTACTAAGGTATGATAGAGGTGGAGAATATCTTAGTGAAGATTTTATGAGGTATCTCAAAGAGAATGGGATTATCTCACAGTGGACACCTCCAGGAACACCATAACATAATGGTGTGTCTGAAAGGAGAAATCGAACCTTATTAGATATGGTGAGATCTATGACGGGGTTCACCAATCTTCCAATACATTTATGGGGAAATGCTTTAGAAGCAGCAACATACTTACTTAATGAAGTTCCCAGTAAGTCAGTCTCTACGACACCATATGAGATATGGAAAGGAACCTTAAGCATATTAAAGTTTGGGGATGTCCAGCTTATGTTAAGAGACTGCAATCTGATAAACTTGACTCAAGACCTGATAAGTGTAGGTTCATTGGGTATCCCAAAGAAATAATGGGATATTATTTCTATCACCCTTCTGACCATAAAGTATTTGTGGCTACAGGAGCAACCTTTTTGGAAAGGTAATTTCTTTTAGAAGAAAATTATAGTAGAGAAATAGAACTTGATGAAGTTCAAGAAATCAATAAATCAACACAATATCAAGATCACGAGACACAAGTAGAAGAACCTTTATTGGATGTTTTGAAGTTGACAAGGAAGTTTCCATCTTCAACAGTTGAAGTTCAGGAACTAAATGTAGTTCAAGAACAGGTTAATGAACCAGTTTCAAACCAAATTGAAGAACAACCAAATCTAATACAAGGTGAACAAGTTGCACAAGCACCTCTTAGAACGTCATGTGCCAACTAGATTAAATCTAACGGTACAAGATTATGTATTAAATGAGGTTGATCATAATGATGATGACCCGAAGACCTATGAAGAGGCTATACGAAGTTCTGACTATGAGAGATGGCAGAAGGACATGGAATCCGAAATGGAATCCATGAAGGAAAATAAAGTATGGACTTTAGTTGAAACTTCAAAGTATATAAAACCTATAGGTTGTAAATGGGTTTTTAGGAAAAAGATTGGAGTAGGCGGAAAGATGGAGACATACAAAGCCCGTCTAGTTGCCAATGAGATATCGTCAGAAAGAAGGAGTCGACTATGATGAGACTTTCTCTCTCGTGGTAATGCTCAAATCAATTCGGATTTTGCTTTCTATAGCAGCATACTACAATTATGAAATATGAAAAATGGATGTGAAAATAACTTTTCTTAATGGTGAGCTAGAAGAGGATGTGTACATGACACAACCTAAAGGTTTCATATCTCCGCCTGATCATAATAAAATTTGCAAACTACATAGATCCATTTATGGACTAAAGCAAGCTTCTCGAAGTTGGAATATTTGCTTTAACAAGACAATTGAAAAATTCAATTTTGTTAGATGCAAAGAAGAACCTTGTGTATATAAAAAGGTTAGTGGGAGCATAATTATATTCTTAATACTTTATGTTGATGATATATTGCTCATCGGGAATGATGTACCAGCATTGGAAAATACCAAAATTTGGCTATCTGAACAGTTTTCCATGAAAGACTTAGGATAAGCTGCTTCTATATTGGGAATAAAGATATATAGAGATAGATCTAGGAAGCTTCTTGAGCTTTCCCAGTCCTTGTACATTGATAGCTTCTTAAAGAGGTATAACATGAGTAATTTCAAAAGAGGCCATCTACCGATAGGCACTGGAATTACTCTCAGTAGGGAGGATTGTCCTAAAACACCTGAAGAGAGAGAGAACGCATGAGTAGGATCTCATACGCTAGTACAGTGGGAGCTATCATGTATACCATGACATGTACACGTCTTGATGTGGCTTATGTACTAGGAGTGACTAGCCGATATCAGGCAAATCCTGGTAAGGAACATTGGAAGGTGGTAAAGACCATTCTTAAGTATTTAAGAAGGACTAAAGACCAATTCCTCATTTATGGAGATTCTGAGTTGAAACTTGAAGGTTATACTGATGCAAGCTTCTCTTCAGATAGAGATGATAGCAAATCTATTTCTAGTTATGTATTCACCTTAAATGGTGGTTCAGTGAGTTGGAAAAGCTCCAAACAAGCTACAGTAACTGATTCAGTGACTGAAGTAGAATATATAGCGGCTAGTGAAGCTGCTAAGGAAGCTGTATGGATGAAAAATTTCTTAACTAACTTGGTGTGGTTCCTTCAATAGAAGGTGCAGTTCCATTATTGTGTGACAATACTGGAGCCATTGCTCAAGCTAAAGAACCAAGATCATACCAAAAATCCAAACACGTCCTGTGAAGGTATCACTTGATAAGAGAATCATTGAACATGGATACGTCGAGATTCAAAAGGTTGATGGAAAGGAAAATGCTGCAGACACATCCACTAAAGCTCTTGGAGCAAAGGAGTTTAACAAGCACAAGTGGAAATTGGGAATGAAGTACAAGAGCGATTGGCTCTAGTGCAAGTGGGAGATTGTTAGGGATATATTAAATATGCCCTAGATCCAATCTCATATTTGATGATTTGAATATATTTTTTGTGAATGTTATTTGATATAAAAATATATATGGCATTTGATATTCGTTTATCATAGTTATTATTAATTACTTGATTAATTTAATAAGGTCCTTGATTAAATTTTGAGACCTGTCATCGTGATGGAGATCATGATATTGAGAGTTAAGTTTCTTATAATTTAATCTAAATTTGTTCTTGATCATAGGATTATTAATTTGGACATTACTAATCTGGTTAGATCAATATTTATGTGATCGTCTTTATTGGATAAAGATTAGTTTATCTCATTAACTAAATCACATGGATAGATGATGCATATAGAGATATGATCATTGAACCGAATCATTGGATAATTCCTAATTATTGAGAATTACCATAAAACTGTCAATACGATATTCTCTTGAAGAAGTGATGTAAGAGTTTCCTTTGACCTGATATCATCATAGTAATTGACAAGTTATTTATTGTGCTTTGATACTAGACACCTATGGCCCTAGGGCGATAGTTGAAAGGATATTGGGTACGATCAAATACTTGTAGAATTAGTGATTGATCAAGATGGAATCTGTCAACTCTTAGTGATGAGTTTAGGCTCCATGTTGTCATGAATTGTAAACGACCAAATTAAGACCTTGGCTAGGCAATTGAATGAAAGAAGAAAAGAGTTTCTTAGGTCATTCAATGGTGGATTATATTTGACATGAACACATAGTTGGTCGCCTATTAGAATTTGACAGTTGAACCATATCCTAGGGTGACTTAGAGCTATAAGGACAGAAGATATTTCTATATTATTCTTCTACTGGTTCTTGAGAGTAAATTGTATACTTCATTCTATCCGGTCGTTGAGGAGTATTGCTAGACGCCACCCTTGATTAGTATATTGATGTGATCAATTTACTACCGGCTTAGTATTGAACCTACGGGGTCGCACAAACGAGTGTTATGATTTTTGCTAAATAACTATTATATTATTTGATAATTAAATTAAAGAATTTAATTAGTCAAATAAATTTAGTTATTAGTCCAAATGAAATATTATTATATTCTTTACTAGCACAGAGGATATAATTAATATTGTGAACAAATTAAAATTTTCTATTTAGAAATAGAAAATTAAATTATATCTCTTGGTTAAGATATATATATATATATATATATATATATATATATATATATAAAATTAAAACTTATTTTATACAAGAGATGTTATATAAAATATTAATTAAGGAAATGCTTGGTGGAAACTTTGTCAAGTGAATTTGGATTCACGTCAAAGTCCAACATGTTGGCAGCCACAGTTCCATTTAAAATGGGATTCAACTTTTTTTTAATAATAGCAAACTTACTTTTGGTTTAGACAAGAATCCAAATTTGAATTGTATTGGAAAGTCCAATATGTGGGCAGCCACAATCCCATTTAGAATGGGATTCAATTTTTCAACAATAACAAACTTACTTTCAGTTTAGACAAGAATCCAAATTTGAATTGTATTGGAAAGTCCAACATGTGAGAAGCCACAATCCCATTTAGAATGAGATTCAATTTTTCAACAATAGCAACTTACTTTCGGTTTAGAATTGTACAAAAGTTCACCGCCTCTAACCTTTCCTTTGATATATTGGAAAAGGATTTTCAGAGGTTATAAATATGTCCAATTGACATGAAAATCAGTGGTGAAAAATAATACTTTTAAGAAGCCAAAAATTAAGAGAAAAACGTACAAGAACAGTTCTCGCCGTGCAACTTTGGGTAGTAAGTCTTGAGAAGAAAAATCACTTTGTGAAAGTGAGAGTGAATACAAAGCCAATAGAGAAAATAATATTACAAGAAATGTGTTTCTTGTTCTTCTACTTTTGAGTTGAGATTTTTGAGAAAAATTTTAACATATATTTTCATTCAATTTGTTCGCGGGTTCATTGATCAAAGAATTGATAGTAAAGATCAATCTCAGTGAGGATACGCATGGAGTCTTCGCACTATCGAAGAAATTTTTGAAACGAGACTCTCTTCACCAGGTACGTCCTAGATCCGATCTTTGATATGTAAATAAATTTTAAACACGAAAAGACCTGCTTAGAATTATTATTGTCTTTCGTCGCATGTTATGACACCTCCCTCAATCCTACATAATAAGTCACAGTTGAATAACATTTTTTTGGGTTATCAATAAAGCATGAGTTTGTTGTTAACATTTTGTTGCTACATAGAACTAAAATTATTGGATATTTCAAATCATTAGATGTTAATTTCTCCGATATCACCAATCTTGGACCTATACTTGGAACTAAAACAAATGACAGTGCTGTACGTATAAAGATGTGTTTGACCGAAAAGTGATAAGGAAAGAGCCTGTTGTCTATAGCATTAGAGCATTGAGTAGACCTTTTGGCTTAGCCAACAAAGGAAATGTGAAGAAAATCACAAGGATAATAGAAATTTAAAGCGCCTAAAACTAGGCATATTACAAGCAGAACCATAGTTTGAGACACAGAAAACCGACTGCTGTTCAGTCACATTGGTTGAAGTTCTGAACTAAATGCTTACAACTATTAAAACTCCTCACCCTTCAAGTTGAAGAATAGTTGAATGATTTCCAAAACTGAAACTAATACACATAAAATAAGAGGGATAGGGGTCATTAATCAGTAGCAACATACTGACAGTTGGCTTTCCATGGTCATATTTGATTGAAACCGTAGAAAATTTTTGATATTGTGAAAGCCTTTAGCGTATTTGTCTTCGTTAAAATAACTCTCTCACTTTTCCAAAAGTATAAAGACACTCTGCTATCAGAACGTTGAACTCAGCCATCTCTTTATTTTAAGAGTGTGTGGGGAGGCGCTCTTTTGCAATACACAAGGTAAAATCTGTTTCGATGCTTGTTACATATCTTTTACAGTGTATCCTATTGCATGATATTGTGCTCTATTGTTTTGATAATACTTTTTGATAGATTATGTCATACATCAGCCATATAAGAAAAAATTATAGTACGAGGTAGAATTATTATATAAAAAAGGTAGGATAAATGATAAAATATGATTATTTAATAATAAGAAAAGACAAAACGAGAAGAAAAAAAAATAAGGTAGCGATGTGATCGCATCAAATCAATCGTTACATAAAGTGGCACTTTCTGTTATTACGTAAGACGGATTTAACAATAAAATACAATAAAATTTAAATAATAGTCGGAACAATTATTATATTTAAAATAACAATACGATAGGTAACAACCATCCAAATAAGTTGTAAGCGGTTGAATGGGCGACTAAGTTAAGTCTACATAATTGAATATGCCCAAATCAACCTCTTAAGAACGGTATCTTTCTTTCATATAGTCAATAATCAATTGTATGAAACTTAAAAATCTTTAGAAGTGTTTTTATATATCGAGATGAAAATTATTAAACTTAAGGTTTTCTTCATATAGTTTCTACTTTAATCTCAAGAAGATAATTTGTTCTCTTTCTTCACATCTCTAACAGTAAATAGATCAGATTCTATTTAAGATGCGCAAGAAATTTGCATGCTTTATGCTCTAATCATAAAATTTAAACAATAAAAAAGAATGTAGGAATTAACTGATAAACAAGAAACGAGAATGGTACCCGACATTTGAAAGAATATGTGCTTTAGTCCATTTACATAGTAGAGTATCTTGATATTTTAGTTACTCAAAATGTATCTAAGCTTAATTAGCTAGAAATTTGGACTTCAAAAATTTGTAATTGTATGATTAGATAAAATTTTAACTATTAGTAATATGTATAAAGATTTTTTTGTGTTTATTTGATTGAGAATGTCGATGTCTTAAGAACCTGTATTGGAATGGAAGTGATGAATTTGATTCCTACATTTAGTAGGAGAGTTAGCAACATCCCATGTATCCTCAAGCAAGTGTTTAGATTTATGAAATTACTCCAAATACTTATTTAAAAAATAATAAAGGACCACACCTATAAAAAAAAATTTATTTTGTGGCTTGAATTATTTCCTTGTATTTTTAGGAAACTCATAATCCCAATAGGTTTAGGATAACCCATTGACCTAATAGATTTGGGAAAGGAAAACTTATAGGATTTGTCAAATTGGGAAACATTTCTCTTATAGGTTTAGGACTATTTGGGATCTATACATATGGGTTGTAGTTGGGGATTCTACAGATTGTATTGTGTTTTTCTTCTCATTCATAGTGAAAAACTCTCTCTGCTTCTACCCCAAGGATTAGGCTTAACCGAACCTCGTTAAATCCTTGTGTTGATTTTTCTTCTCTATTTGCTTTGTCTGTGATTGTGTTCTAGTCAACCCACGATCTTCCGCAACAATTGGTATCAGAGCAAGGTTCAGGTTTCTACATATAATCTAGGGTCAAGATGTCTTCATCATCTTCAAAGCATGGAAGATTAGGATGAAATCATCCATGGTATTACAAGGGTTATGGAAGGCAATTGATGAGGATTTTCCTGAAGAGATGACAGAGACAAAGAAGGCAGGCCAGAAGGAGAGGGCTTTGAGTGCAATTTTCATGAGCGTTACAGATAACGTTCTTCCGGAAATTGCTGAAGAAACTTCTGCATCAACAACATGGAAGAAGCTGGAGGATTTGTATTCTAATAAATCGCTAACAAATCGCCTCTACTTGAAAAAGAGGTTATACAATCTCCGTATGAACGAAGGTCACCTGCTAACAAAGGATCTTTCGAGATATAAATTCTAAGATTCGGAGATACGGATCCTAGTACAGATATGAGTGTAGGGATCCGGCTAAAAATAATTCAAAAAAAGAAAATAAAATAAAAGATCTCTAAATTATGAGAAATTTTGTGGAATACTTACGTATAGCTTGTAAAGTGAGTATTTTTTAATTCTCTAGTTATAGATAAGTAAATGATTGATTTCCTAGATAAGGTATGTTATTTTCTTCAAATCTACCCTAGTTTTGGTTCTGATTCCGGGAATCAAATTGTATCTCGTCTCAAATTTTTTCGTCCGTCGTGATCAAAGTACCCAAAATTGTTGGACCAGATCTGGTACGGATTCCATACCCACACCCATACTAGTGTAGCGTCGACACGGGTGTGCTACCTAAACTGCTGTGTCGGAGCAACTTAGCCTATTAAAACTCACCTTGATGAGTTTAATTCAATTATAATGGACTTGAAGAACATGGATATCAAAATTGAGAGTGAGGATCAGGACTTGATTGTGTTATGTTCTTTACCACCATCTTATGATACTTTTGCCGATACGCTGTTATATGGGAAAGACAGTATTTCACTAGAAGATGTTAGTAATGCACTAAAATCTAAAGAGTTGAAAAAAAACTTTCCAGATAGTAGAATTGAGGGCGAGGGTCTTGTGATTAAAGGAAGAACACAACAAAAGGAATTTAACAGAAAAAAGTCAACCGTCAAATCAAAGTCTAGAGTAAGGAAGCAAAACTGTTATAAGTGCGCGGAGCAAGGTCACTACAAGAGAGATTGCCCGAAGCTGAAGGAGAAAAGAGGGAAGCAGAAAATAGATAATTTGGCAAATATTATTGGCACTGGAAATAATTCTGATGATAATGATTACGCAGGGAATTCTGTTCTGTGAGTTCTACTCATGGTCAGAATTTTTGCGTTTTAGATTCTGGTGCTACTTTCCACATGTGTCCACACAAGAATTGATTTACAACTTACGAGCAAATGAGTGGAAATGTCTACATGGGAGATGATAATCCATTACCAATAGAGGGGATTGGTAACATCAAATTGAGAATGTTTGATGGAATTATCAGAAACATTGAGTGTTGGCATGTTCCTCGGATAAAGAAAAATTTGATTTCTCTTTCAGCTTTGGATGATCAAGGGTATAAATTTCACTCCGAGAATGGCGTACTTAAAGTGTGTAAAGGCTCCATGGTATTCATGAAGGGTAAACTGCATTCTAAATTATATCATCTTCAGGCAGTGTAGTTGAAAGGGAAGCTGTTGTAGCTTTTGGGAAAAGTGATTTGAATCAATCTCAGTTATGGCACTTGAGACTTGGTCATATGAGTGATAAGTGATTGTCTTTGTTGAGTAAGTAGAATTTGCTGAATGGGTACAAAAATCAAGTTTTGAATTATTGTGAGCATTGTGTGTTTGGTAAACAAACGAGGGTAAAGTTTAGCAAGAAGGCCGAGCACAAGACCAGAGACAAGTTAGATTATATACATTCAGACTTGTGGGGTCCAAAGAGAGTTCCCTCCAAGAGTGGTACCTGGTATTTTATAACTTTGATTGATGATTACTCAAGGATGGTGTGGGTGTATTTTCTAAAAACAAAAGATAACGCATTTATGATATTTGTTAAATGGAAGACGATGGTTGAGAGGCAGACAGAAAGAAAAGTTAAGCGTCTTCGAACTGACAATGGGTTGGAATTTTGCAATTCTGAGTTCGATAATTTCTGCAGCAGAAAGAGTGTAGTGAGACACCGCACTTATGTCAGAACACCACACAAAATAGTATTGCAGAACATATGAACAGAACGCTTTGTGATAGGGCACGGAGCATGCTTTCACACTCATGTGTTAGCAAGGATTTTTGGCTGAAGCAATCAATACAGCTTCTCATTTGGTCAACAGATCTCCATCCACAGCTATTGAGTTCAAAACTCCTTTAAGATATGGTCTGGTTCGCCTGCTGATTATTCAAATTTAAGGGTATTTAGTTGTCCTGCTTATGCTCATGTGAGGGATGGAAAACTTGAGCCGAGGGCAAAGAAGTGTATATTTCTAGGGTATGCAACTGGAGTGAAAGGTTATAGGTTGTGGTGCACAGATCAAAAGACTCTAGGGCTAATTATCAATAGGGATGTAACATTCAATGAATCTGCCTTATTGGACAGTCAGAGGGAGAAGGCAATAGCAGAAACAGATTGTGGTGTCAGCGACCGCATAGAGTTAGAAATTGAATCTCCACTGTCTCAGCCCAGTAGTTCTAAAATAGAAGAAGTGGATGAGGTACAAAATATTGATCAAGATGATAATGTCGACGCACCTGCGCAACAACAACCATATAGCATTGTAACAGGCAGAGAGAAGAGATTGATCAACTGACCACAAACGTTTGCAAATGTAGTTGATGGGAATCTTCTTGGATATACGAATCATGTGGGATTTGCTTTGGCAGTTGCAGAGACTGTTGATGCGTTTGAGTGTTATAGTTATCCAGAAGCTATTCAGAGTACATAACCAAATCGACGGATTAGTGCTATGGCTAAAGAGATTGAGTCTCTTAATAAGTTTAGGCGTTGCCTAGAATTGGTTGATGTGTGCGACAATGGGTAGAGCCCTCGTGAGGGCTGAGTGCAAGGTAGAGAGATGTTGTTCCTGTAAATGAAGAGAATTCAAGCTAATGGGAAGATTTGTTATTCTATGGCTTGAATTATTTCCTTGTATTTTTAGGAAACCCATAATTTCTATAAGTTTAGGAAAACCCATTGACCTAATAGATTTGGGAAAGGAAAACCTATAGTCTTTGTCAAATTGAGAAACCTTTCTCTTATAGCTTTGGGACTATTTGGAATCTATATACAGGGGTTGTAGTTGGGAATTCTATAGATTGTATTGTGCTTTTTTTCTCATTCATAGTGAAAAACTCTCTCTGCTTCTGCCCCGAGGATTAGGCTTAGCCGAACTTCGTTAAATACTTGTGTTGAGTTTTCTTCTTTATTTGCTTTGTGTGTAATTGTGTGGTAGTTAACCCACGATCTCCCGCAATATTTTTCTACAATTATTAAAGCTCTTTAATGTATGAGTACTTGTTCAAAACACAAGTGCTTATATGATGCAGGACGGAGCTAGCCCTCTGTTTACGGGTTCAACCGAACCCAATAGCTTTTGTGCAGACTATGTATTTATCTTGAGTAATTCATAAAATAAATAAAAAAAATTTATTATTTTAGAACCTAATAACTTAAAAGAACTAGAATCCCCAACCCATAAGCTTCAAATCTTGACTCCAATCTCTGATATGAATCACACACTACCTCCACTCTACAGTGAAAATTCATTCAGATTGCCATCTCTGACATAAAAATCTAACGTAGCCGAAACAGCAAGTTATAAGATTAATCAACTGCCCGGGGTTCATTACACTCATCAAAACATGTTGGAACATACAGCAGTCTACATATGAAAGCTCCAACAGCAAAATAAACTGAAAATTGCAAATAAAGTTACATTGCTTACTACTATCTCCTAAGGAAGCATATCACTATTGGCAGGTGAGATCACAAAGGCCTCGTCAATTTTGGAATAGCTTTACAAAAATCAGCTAAGAGATTTTTCCAGGAGGCTGAAGCTCAGCAAAAATACCTGTGAAGGGAAAATAGTAGACATATTAACAAAACTAGAAAAAGAAAAAACTAGACAATGATGATTAGAGAAATAGAACAACGTTCATTTGGAAGCAACCTGCACGATATCGATATGCATCTATTTGTGGCCTTTTTTTAATAAACTACCAATCTTCTTCAACATATTGCCATTCTTCTTGGGTGAGTAATCATTATCCATATCTTCAGACAACGGAGAACGCAGCTTTCCACCAATAGTGTGGTAGTCTAAAGAACCTGTTCTCTCGACATATTTCCCATTATTGCTAGTTGATAGCATAGCTGCAGCTGCTTCAGCAGCTTTTCTCCACTGATCTGATTGTACTTTTAACCTCCTCAACTCAGCTTCCATCTCAGAGTTAGCCGCCTGTGCTGCATCCAACTCCTCAATGACCCGTGCTGCTTGTCTGCTACTTTTATCGGCTTCCTCAGTCAAATACCCCAACTTCATTAGGGTATCTCTTTCAGAAGTTCTCGCGGCTTCTGCTAAGGCAAGAACCTCATCCGTCACTTTGCTACTCTCCATTTCCCTCTTTTTGATTTCTGACTTCAGCATCTCATTCTCCTCAATGGTACTCTGCACCTCCGTCTCTTTATCAGATAAACTTGCCCTTAAATTTGCTAAGATTGACTCTGATTTCTTCAATTCAGCTTGTAATTCAGTTTCTCTGTCAGCTGCCTGTATTTCTTCAACTTGTATATTTAGGCCCTTATTTTCATCTGAAATCTTTTGTAGTTCAGCTTCTTTGTTCATCAGTGTCTCCTTTAACTTTTCCATATCTGCTTTTGCAGCATTTAACTTTGAATTCCATTCAGTATCTCTTTGAATCGATTCAGACTTTGTGCACTCCACTATCTCATAAGCACTTGTTATCTGCAAGGTGCTCTGGATGCATTCCTCCTGATACCTTCTCTCGGAATCCTCCAATGCAGCTCTTAGTTCATTTACTTCATCTTTAAGATTACTGAGTTCAGTTTTGAGTTCATCAGCTTCCACATTAATTCCTCTTTCTGAAGGATCTACCAGGTTCATACTTATGCTGCCTTGATCAGACTGGAGATTGCTGACAAGTTCCTCCAATGCAGCCACTTTAACCTTTGACTGTTCCAACTCCAATGACAAGGATTTGCAAGCCTCCATTGCCTTCAAACATTCCGAGCGTAGAGTGTCGCCAGTCAGCTTTGCGACTTCTAGCTCCAACTGAGCTTTACTCACTTCTTCAAGTACACTAGCTTCAGATTCCTTGCTTTTGTTTAACTGGTTTTGTAATTGCTCAAGTAATGAAACGGTTTCGTTGAGTTTTACCCTTAAGCTTTGGGTCTCAGCATGAGCTGATTCAGCATGGCAAGCTTGAGTAGCTTCAGAATCAGCTACTCTATCAAGCTGCAGTTTAAGCTTCTGGATTTCATTCATGGCAGAAGCCAGAGCGGTAGAGTCCAATTCATGCTGCTTTTGTACAGCCTCAAGTTCAGATTCCCATGCTCGATCCCGATCTTGTGAGATCTTGCGAAGCTCCAGGAGTCGAGCTTCCTCAGAATCTGAGCGCTCAAGTAGCTGCTTCTCAGACTCCTCAAGCTTCTCTGACATGGCCGCAATCTGCTGCTTGAATTCGTCAGCCTCTTGTTCGGACTTGTTCTTCAATGACTCTGATGAACTGAGTTGTTCCTTTGCCGCCTTCACCTCCTCTTGGAGTTGAACAAGCTGGTCTTCCAAACCGGATACTCTGCCTAGACGCTTCTGCTGTATTTTATAAAAAAACAATGAGCATCTTAGTAACATTAGAGGACCTTTAAGTAGGAATAGAACAACTAAAACAGAAGTAATATAAGAGAAAATTTGTGAATTCTCGACTTCTAAAGTTGTATAAATAGAGTAACTTTGCCATCAAATAGTGCAACTGCCTTGAACCAGCAAGTCAGACAGGCAACAGCAGCTAAAGGAAAAAGCAAATTAACAGGAGCACTGTGTTTAATGAATGTGTGACAATTATTTCCACCATAACAGGATGACAAACTGAGCAAAGAAAGAAACAGTAGCAGACGGTTCTGCAGATTTTAACTAAGCATAGAGGGTATATTCCAACTGCTAATAAAAAGAAAGAGAAAAACAGCAACAATTAAAAGCTTAATAGAGGAAATTTCTTTATTTGCACATGTTTGATATACAATAGTTATTGTGCAAAGGAAAGTCAAGCTTAATGTATTACTCAAGTACCTCTATTGCTGGACTTCGTGGTGACCGGCGACCAACAACTTTTGGACTCTTGTCTTTTGGTGTCCTGCTTGCTGGATTTGGAGATGAAACAGACTCAACATCTGGCCCTGATGTTCTGAGCTTTCGAGCTGTCTTTGGTGCAGCTGGAGATGTCCTTTGTGGCACCTCAACAGAGACAGTCCTTGAGACGAAAAACATATGAGAAGGCGAACAAGTGCAGACAAGACATGAACTATCAGCAGAGAATGATTTCACAACTGCCATGCAGATTAACTTTAGAAGGGAGCCTTGGCGTAACGGGTAAAGTTGTTGTCATGTGACCTGGAGGTCACGGGTTCGAGCTGTGGAAACAGCCTCTTGCAGAAATGCAGGGTAAGGCTGCATACAATAGACTCTTGTGGTCCGGTCCTTTCCTAGACACCGCGCATAGCGTGAGCTTAGTGCACCGGGCTGCCCTTATAGAACTGAGGTAAAGTATCTCTTTTGTATTGTATTATAAGTAGATGTTTAAATAATAGATTTTCAAAGATCAATCACATATCAAATATCTGCAGCTGCAACATGAAAAGACAAAATGGAACTCTGAATTATTGTTCTACCACTCCTCGCCTCAGGGTCACTTTAAATAGTAGAGGCATATATTGAAAGATTGGAAACTGTTGCATTCTTTTATTGAATCAGTGATGAGTTTATATACAGAGAAAGTCTAACTAACCAAAGAAATAGGCTACGTATTTGAAATTTAAACTCAGCTACAACAAACAGATAGCTACAACAAACAGATAAGATACAACAACTGGATAACGTAGAAGCTGGACAGTTGAGTAAATGAAAGAAAGGAATCTAATCTTCTCCAATACACTTCACTTTTCTTTTTCCGGAGGTAGCAAAGCTGATCTTCTTGAACACCCAATAGCATGTTAATTTTTCATAGCACAATTCAGTTATGAACCTCTCAAAAATATATTTCACAACTATATTAGCTTCTTAAGACTAGTATTTTAATGTACTGTCGCGGAGCAGTACCACACTCAAAAGGACCAATGACTCAAGACAATCATCATCTGCTGTTTTGGAAGTCAATTTGGCTATGTAAGAATGAAATAAAAGGGACCAATTGAAACTAAGAATTTGTGGTACATAAATTATTAAGATACTCTTGAATTGATCTAACAACATAACCAATTTTCACATTCTCATGGAAGAAGGGGCAGAAAATTGAAGAAGCAACAATAAGGCTTTTGAATTTACTCGCAAATGAAGATCAACAAAAGCAGAGTGAATGAACTAGAAATACCTTGCTTTTGGTGTCTGCATATTAGTTTCCTCTCAGCAGTCAATGTAGAAATAACAAACTAGATTTGCTTTCGTTAAAGACCCACCTGACCCACAATAAAGGATACATTTCAGACGATTCATCGCTGAAAAAGAAATGCTATTGTATGGACATATGCAAACTACCACAACAACAAAAAACCCAATGAAATCCCACAAGTGGGGTCTGGGGAGGGTAAAGTATACGCAAACCTTACCCCTACCTTATGAAGGTAGAGAAGTTGTTTCCGAAATACTCTCAGCTCAAGGACATATGCGAACTATAGATAGATAATGGTTCATCAAGGAATCTGAAAAGTTTAACACTCAAAATGGATATAACACCAAACAAACAACAATATCCCTTCAACAAAACACCATATAAACTACCTCCACTCCCACTAACAAACTTACAATAGGAAGAATGAAAACAAAAAAGAAAAACAAAAAATTGGAAAAAAGGCAAAAAGTTGCAATCAAGAAACAAATATTATTATGTAAGCCATTTATCAATTTTCTTAACTTCTACTTCAACTTTTACTCCAGTGCTTACACTGTATAGCAATAACATCTTTGGAACAACGTGGTGCTTAAGAAAATGACATTTGAAACCACATTTTAGCAAACATTTCAAAAGTCCCCGTTTAACACAGTATCATCAGTGACTTTTAACGACATAAACAGATAATGCTTCCCAAAAAGAAGGGAAAACTGAAAGTCCATCAACAGATGCAGCACCAAAGTAAGATGCATTATTAGCTTCTCTACACCACTGCCCCCTACCCAAACGAATGAATCATGTTTATACTTCAGACAAAAAGTATCTTGGGGAACAGTTTATTTATGTAAAATTACAAAGCAAACTAAATAAATTTGGGGTGTGTTTGGTGACCGAAGTCATTTTCCATGGAAAATAATTTCGTGAAAAATGCTGTCTGGTGTTTGGTTAGTGTTTGTACTTTTACAACAACAACAAGCCCAATATAACCCCAGAAGTGGGGTCGTGTTTATATTATTAAAAATTAATAATACTATCAGCAAATCAGGTTTTTTTTTATTAAACTACTGACTACTAGAGATTAATAATAATGTTCATGTTAGCTGAAGCAAACTAAGCTCCCGTTTGGATATAGAATTTTACTAGTTTTTTCAAAAGAAATTGAAAACATTATTTGTTCGTTTAATTTGATCAATTTTTGAAAAAAATTTGAAGAAAAACCAGTTTTTCGGTGTAATTTTTTCTTCCACTCATAAAATTTCAACATTTTTTCAGAGTAAAATGCATGTCCAAATACATTTCAACTTCAAAAAACTATTTTCTAACACAACTTCAGAAACTCTATTTTGCAAATTTCAACCAAATCTATGTTAAAACGCTAGCTAAGATAATTGCAAAGAAAATAACTTCCTCCTTTTAGAGGAAAGTTATTTTCCTCCTTGTGATGGAAAATGTTGTATTTTCATCATATCAACATTTTCCTAGAAAGCTTTTTCCTTCCTACCAAACACACCTTTAAAGTTTCTGGATATTATTTTACTCTCATTCATGTTTATGTTAAGTGATATAGACCTAAAAAAAATTAGAAACTCTTCATTGCCCTTTCTAAGTAGACCAAAAAAGAAGAAGAGAATCAGTTTCATCTGCACACACGTTACACAAAGCCTCCAAAACCAGAGTCCTAAAGCTATATATGTCAACCTACATTGTAAAACAAACACAACTTTTACTCAAAGACTGAAACTTTATCAGAAAAGAAACCAACCCATATGAGAAATCAGTGCTCTCAGCAACTACAAAGTTCATATAAGGAGAGGGGAAGACCAAACATTCCAAAGAACAAAAGCAAAATAAAAAGCAAACCTTCTTTGACACTTTTTGAGATATAAATGAACAGCTTTGAACTTACCAAAAAGATCTCAACCAAGTGAAAATCCAGCTTTCTTGCGACAAAAAAAGTGAAAAAGAAAATGTGGCTCAAGCTCCAAGAAAATGAAGCAGAAGAAAGAACCCTAAAGAGGAGAAAAGAAGAGTGGGGGTGAAGAGCTCGAGGGTAGAGCTTAAATTTGTGTTCGTACACACACACACACGCACTACTTAGCAGGAGAGTGGTAGGCTAGCTTCAACTAAACTCACTACGCAGTTTCCCAAGTCAGTGTCCAGTACTGTCTTCTTTCACTTCTATGTTTGTTTGTATTTGTCGGTGTATGGATAAAGAAAGTAAAACCGAACTTAACTATAAAAAGAAGAAAAATTAATGGAAGATAATAAAAGTGCTGATATGGAAAATTAATGCCCAAGCTCGGGAAACAAGCGCTTGACCATGTGTTCTTTTTATTTTTGGACTCAGGCTAAGGAGAAAATTTACTCCCATTATCCTATAATCCATTTTTGTCACTTAATTGTAATTGAATGTATAAATTTATTTTAATTTATGATTCTCATGATTAAATTATTTTTTACTTGTATAAATGCTGAATAAGTATAAATATTTTACACGATGCCAATATCTTCAAATTTTTATTTATTTACTGAATTATTCTCATATACGTCTGTAAATACATAATCTAGCATCTTCATTTTATTTGTTATGGTACTACTAGTATATATTTTGTAGGGAAATGGTCTAAAATTGCCCTTGTACAAGCCATTTCAATGTTGTGTATACTCCTGTATCCGATCAGCATAATACAACAATATTCCGGTAGATCTTATTAGTAGATTCTGGGGAGGATAGAGTGTACGCAGATCTTACTCCTAGTCTTCAGGGGTAGGTAGGCTATTTCCGGGAGACCCTCGGCTCAACAAATGAGACAATAATGTCAAAAAAAATAAAAGAATAAATTCTTAACAACAAAAGAAACCAGAGAAATAATAATCAGCATCAAAAGAGACAGCAAATAAGTGGACAAGTAATAACCCAATACTATGCAAAACGAGAAAAATAGTGTGCACACAACATAATCTGCTAGCAGTCCTAGGCAAAACTCTATCATACTAACGGGTATAAAGAGAAAAAACGCTCGACTATCCCCTAACCTACAATCCTAATGCTCGGCCTAGAAACCTTCCTATCAAGAGCCGTGTCCTCGAAAATCCGAAGTCGCACCATGTCCTGCATGATCACCTCGCCCCAATACTTCTTAGGCCTCCCTCTACCTCTCCTCGTACCTGCCAAAGCCAACCGCTCACACCTCCTAACCGAGGCATCTGGGCTTCTCCTCCTCATGTATCCGAACTATCTAAGCCTCGCTTCCCGCATCTTGTCGTTCATGGAAGCAACACTCACCCTCTCCCGAATATCTTTATTCCCAATCTTATCCAGCCTCGTGTGCTCGCACATCCACCTCAACATCCTTATTTCGACTACTTTCATCTTCTGGATATGTACATTCTTGACCGGCCAACACTCAGCCCTATACAACATGGTCGGTCTAACCAACACTCTATAGAACTTACCTTTAAGTTTCATTGGTACATTCTTATCACACAGGACTCTGGACGCTAACCTTCATTTCATCCACCACACCCCAATACGGCGTGTGACATCCTTGTCGATCTTTCCATCTCCTTAGATAATTGACCCTAGGTACTCGAAACTTTCTCTCTTGGGGATGACTTGTAAGTCGAGCCTCACTTCCACGTCCGCTTCCCCCGTCATGCCACTGAATTTACACTTCAAGTATTCCATCTTAGTCCTACTCAACTTGAAACCATTGAACTCCAAAGCCTGCCTCCAGACCTCCAGTCTCTCATTAACGCCCCCTCACATCTCATCGATTAGAACTATATCATCAGCGAACATCATATACCATGGCACCCCGCCTTGAATATGGTGTGTTAGGGCGTCCATCGCCAGGGAAAATAAGAACAGGCTGAACTCAGATCCTTTATGTAACCCCATAACCACCGAAAAAGGCTCTGACTCACCTCCCACAGTCCTAACTCGGGTCGTAGCTCCATTATACATATCATTTATCGCTCTAATATGAGCTACTGGTACACCTTTTACCTCCAGGCATCTCCAAAGAACGTCCCTAGGAACCTTGTCATACGTCTTCTCTAGGTCAATAAATACCATATGCAAATCCCTCTTCCAATCCCTGTATTGTTCCACTAACCTCCTGATTAGGTGGATAGCTTTTGTAGTAGAACGGCCCGGCATGAACTCGAACTGGTTTTCTGATATAGACACCGCCCTCCTAACCCTCCCTTCCACCACCGTCTCCCAAACTTTCATGCTATGACTCAGTAACTTGATGCCTCTAAAGTTGTTACAATTCTAGATATCACCTTTGTTTTTGTACAACGAAATTATCGTACTCCATCTCTACTCATTTGGCATCCTCATCGTCCTAAAAATAACATTAAACAACCCAGTCAACCACTTCAAGCCTGCTCGACCCACATGCCTCTAAAATTCTACTAGAATCTCGTCCGGTCCGGTCGCTTTGCCCTGACTCATCTTACGCATAGCTCTCACGACCTCCTCCAACATAATACGCCTATTGTACCTAAAGTCTCAGTGACTCTCGGAGTGCCTCAGTTCCCCTAGCACAATGTTGTCGTCTCCCCTCTTCATTTAGAAGTTTATGAAAGTACGCCTGCCATCTTTGCTTAATCTGGGCCTCTTCCATCAATACTCTATCTTCCTCGTCTTTGATGCACCTCACTTGATCTAGGTCATGAGCCTTCCTCTCCCTTACTTTATCCAGTCGAAATAACTTCTTGTCCTCACTTTTTCCCCCTAGTTCCTCACACAACCGACCAAACACAACAGTCTTAGCCTCTGTGACTGCTAATTTCGCCTCTTTCCTAGCTTCCTTGTATCTTACTCTGTTCGCTCTCCTCTGCTCCTCGTCGGTGCTCTCCACTAACTTAAGGTACACCACTTTTTTTGCTTCCACTTTACCTTGGACCACGTCATTCCACCACCAGTCGCCTTGGCTCCCCCCAGAGTAACCCTTCGAGACACCTAACATCTCTCTTGTCGCCTTCCTAATGCAGTCCGTCGTCGCTGTTACATAGCGCTAGCATCCCCACCACTCTTCTAGGCTCCCATAGCCGTCAGCCACCCCTCCAACTCCTGGGCATTATCCTTAGTCAAAACTCCCCACCTACTCCTCGGTTGACCCCGTACACACCTCTTCTTCCTCTTTATCAAGACACCAACATCCATCACCAGAAGCCTCTGTTGAGTCGCGAGATTATCACTCGGGATCACCTAATAATCTTTACACAACCCCCTATCTAATCGGCATACATAATAAAAATACTCATCTTCTAATAATTGTATGATTAAAATATGTTCTTTTGCACAAATTTTATCAATTAATTATGGTTCAGTAATGTATATTTGTAACTTGACTTATTACTTAATCACGATAATTCAACATGATTTGGTAGATGAACCGCGGTCTGAGTATGTTTAGGTTTATTAGTTCTTTTTTTCTTTCTTTTAATGTTTATTAGTTTTTGACCTTTGTATCAATCAGAAACTCTTAAATACAGATGCATCCTAATCCATATCTTGTAAACTTATGTCTCCTTGTCTTTTTCTTTCTTCTAATTAGCAATTGTTTATTTTTTTCCTCATTTTGTCACTGTTTAAAGCTTTGGATTGTTGTTGTTGAGTATTGAGGTTTTGATGATTAACAAAGTATGTCTAAATGAAATCATTCAAAGAACCAGGTCCTCAATTTAGCTGCTTAATTATTCAAAAGAATTAGCTCCTCAGGATAAAAGACCAGCTCCTCATGTTGATAATTGTACGTCTGTACAAGACAGTAACTTTATCTCAAAGTTACCCAAGTCCGAGTTTGGTGGAAGAAGGCTGTTATATGTGATAAGGGTTGTTGCTCAAGAAGATACAAATAATTCAGTCAGAGACAGAAGTCCCAAATCTTGTGGAATCCTTGGAACAGTAGAGTCCCAATCTCGTAACTTTTATAAAACTGAAGATCAAATTGCTGATATTTTTACTAAAGCTCTGAGTAGGGATTGATAGGTGGGAATTTTGACTACTTATTAGCACCTTTTAGCTTTTATTTTAGTCTAAAAGCAGTAAATTACGTTTCCGCTAATGAAATGTGCAAAATTGTAGGAATGTTGGAAGTTGGACTCCCGAGATGAAATCCGGCTCAAAGAGGAGCAGTCCAAGCATAAGGCAACAAAAGGGTACAAAAGCATACAAAGTGCGTCCGCAGAAGAAATTGCGGTCTGCAGTATTCCATCTGCAGCCGCAACCAAAGAAAAAAAACCCAACAGACTTTCATGAATTACGGACAGCAGATAAATTGTGTGGCCGCAGAAGAAGGGCTCAAGACCAAGATCAGAGAGATGACAAAATAGCCATGTCCAGAGCTTCATTGAATTGCGGTCCGCATAAGAATTATGCGGCCGCAGTGCTAAATCTGCAGAGCGCAGAAGAGGGCCATGCGGCTGCAAAACTAAATCTGCGGACCGCAGAAATGTTATCTCGCGGCCACAGAATACCAGCTTGATGTGCCAGGTAATTTCGACACATTTTGATACTATTTGCTTAAAGTCTAACTTGTTTTACTTGTTAATTCTCATGATACTTATGTAATTTTAGTGTATTTGCAGAATAACAAGTGTCAAGACCCTGAAGAATAGAAAAGAGTTCAAAAAGTTAGCTGAAGACAAGAAAAGAGGTTAAGAGCATCGCATATGTAAAAATGCGGTCGCATAATAGACATGCGAATCGCATATGCTACAAGTAGATCGCAGACGAAGACAGAACTTTAAGCCAATCTTCATGTCGAGAATGCGGTCGCAAATGCGACTGCAAAAACAGGAATGCGAACCGCGAATTGGCCTGGTGAAATCGCAAACATAAACAGAGTTCTGAGTGAAAATCAGTGTGCAGAATGCGATCGCATCATGCGATCGCATATTCAACATGTGAACCGCAAACCAGGATGCGACGAGAGCAAAATTGTCTGGTGGGATTTGCGATGGATGATGATGATTTGCGAACCACATTCCTGTTCTGCGACAGAAATGCGGTCCGTATTATTTCAATAAGGGCAAAGCTGACCGACATTCGCCTCGGGTTTTGGGCCTCTATAAATAGGTTTTATAGGGTTTTGTGAAGGGATTCTTGTCAGAACTTAGAGTACAAAGTACGGCACTTGAGTGTTTTGAATTCTTAGAAGCTTTTGGTGATTGAAAACCTTCAATTTTTGTAAGATGATATCAATTACTCTTCCTTGTTCTTTAATTATCAGCATGTGTAGCTAAACTCAAACGCAGAGGTTGTGAACCCTAGATGGGTAGAATGTTGTTGATATCTTGATATTGAATCCGAATTTCGAAGGAAGCTTGATATTTATTTATTTCTCGTTCTTGAATTAATCGTTAATGGTTGCAAACATTAATGAAAGCCAATTGACTCTAACTTATCTTGGAAAAGTGAGATAGAGTTTGGTAGAAATAAATAACAAAAATTCAAGGCTTTAAACCTTGTTTAACGAAATCACTTAGGAGTAAGTAGGTTTTAATTTGGCGATTAATTGGTTGTTCTTAAGATTGACTCTTTTGTATTCGGGAGAATCGTAAGAGGATACATTATCCAAATATTGGGAAATATTGGATAGTCAATTATATATCAATTGCATATCAAGAAAGGAATTCATTATTAATATCAAGGACATTCTACTACATTAAAGGGGGCACAACCTTGGTTTCTTAAATTCATAGTTCTCACATTTATACTATAAACATTAGTTCTCAGTTTTCCTTTCCTTATATATTCAACACTTTTTTATTCTATTGGGCGTACTTGATAGAATTAAGACTTAGTAAAGTATTATATTAATTGGATAATAGTTTCACGCCTATTCCCTGTGGGATTCGACCCCAACCTTGTTGGGTTACTATATTTAACATCGACAATTTGCGGTTCGCATTTGAGTTATACGAACCTCATTCTCACCGCAAATAGAGACAGAGAATTCAGCTCACAAGTCTGATGAAAATACGGTGGAAGCTCCTATTATGCGGTTCGCATTGCAATTATGCGGAACGTAAATCACTGCATAATTGCCAGGTACATGTTCGCATTTCATCCTTTTCTAAATCCTTCAATCTAAGTATATAGAAAAAAAACACACAAACAAACAAAAAAAAAGAGAAGAGAAAACGAAAACAGAGAACGACCTCCGACGAACATCATCGGAAAAGTAAAAGTGCAAGTTCACCAAACCTCAAAGAGTTGATTCACCTTTGACCTAAGAGCTACAATCTTCTTCACAAGGTATGTGCATTCTTTGTTTTACCTTAAATTCTTATTTCGAAAAACTAGGTTTTATAACTCAGTAAAGTTGTTCAAGTCGTTGGAATGGAAATGGAAATCTAGGGTTTTCTTACTTGAGGGATGAACATACGTGGATATTTGAAGGTATTTGCAGTCCACGAACTCAAAATGTGGACCGCAATTTGACCGCATCCCTAAACCCTAGGTATATGAAGAAGACGACATTTGCGGTGATTCTGTGATCGCATAGTCGATATGCGGACCGCAGAGCCACCGCAAACAAGGCCAGAACGTTTGGTTAACATTGGTGAAGTATACGGTTGAAATGCGATCGCATATCATGCTTTACGATGAGTATGCGATCGCACTTGTGTGTATCTACCAGGCTTAAGGTCAAAGACAATCTGCGATGGATTTGCTATTCGCATAGTGGTTATGCGGTTCGCAAAATCCACCGCATACCAACCTCTACCTGTCACACAAAAGAATGCGACGTGTTTGCGGTTCGCATAGCGGTTATGCGACCGCAAACCACGCCGCATTTCTGTAACTCTTTGGTCATTTCTCCTGTTTTTGTTTTTCTCAAATGATGATAATGTCACTGACATCTCCCACTTATGCAGATATGGCAGCCAAAAAGCATTCCACAAAGAGAAGGCCATCCTCCGCTTCAACCTCAGAACCACCCAAACGGGCAAGAAAGGAATCAACTGTACCTAATCCCTCCCAGTCTGATGAGGAGGATTGCGTACCGGAAGTTGATTTAGTAGCTGAGGCACGAAGGAAACGAGGTGATGACCTTCAGCTTCGTTTTGGGGTTGAAGGTTCAAGATCTTTGTTCAGGGAAGCGCTCACAAAGAGAAGGATCCTGGGGGAGAAAAAGTTGAGCTTGAATGGGCTTCAGGACCAGTACCCTCATATTCTCGAAAACATTAAAACAAGAAAATGGGAGTACTTCACCACAGACCCAAAGGAGTATAATGAGTCAATGGTCCGGGAATTCTATGCGTCGTATGGAGCTTCACGAACAGGGTATCATAGACGCAACCGAATATTCACCGGCATCGTCCACGTTCGAGGGAAGGCTGTGTTTTGTGACAGCGAACATATCAATGACCTCTACTTCCCTGACTGGGAATCAGGCACAGCGGAGTACGATGCAAAGTACTCCAACAGAGAGAACGAACGTGGATGGATAGCGTCCATCATTGCTAAGGGGACTCCAGCCTGGATCAGTCCTGGGAAGAAAATTTACAAAGAAGACCTCACAAGGGAGGCCAAATATTGGCTCAACTTCGTCACCTCCCATTTAACACCCTCCAGGAATGAAACAGAGATCAGCATTGAGAAGGCACTTCTCATTGCATGTATAATGACGGGTATTAAAATTGATGTGGGGAGTCTTATCTTCCAGGAAATTGGCATCCGGGCTACTCAACGGGCCACATCACTTCCTTTCCCAAGTTTGATCACCACCCTCTGCCAAGAGGTGAATGTCCCATTCTTACCACAACAAGACAAACTCGGGAGGTCTACGAGAGATATAGATATCACTCGTATAAGTGATTCAGCTGCCCCACCAGTGACCCAAATTGAAGACATTGACTCACAGAATCTCCTGTCTCCCCAAGATCCTGACACCTCTACAGTTGCTGAAGAAACTGCACCCTCATCTACCACAGGTCCATCAGCCTCACACCTGCCAACCATTTCACGACTCGGTCTAATTGCTCATCACGCAAATTCTAAAGTAGACCAACTCTTGAAGACATTGCCCTCACTGATTAAACAGGCCTTGACTCCGCTGCAGCAACAACAATTAGCATTCGGAGAGAGGTTGACCAAGCTTGAATCTAGGGTTGAAATAATTAAAAGAGGCAAGGTGAGGGGTTTTCCCCAACTGCGGGAGGAAGTACAATCAATGAAGACCGACCTCCAGAAGATGAAAAATCTGGAGTTCGACATATCATCTCTCCTCCCCAACGAGGGTGACCAGGGTGCTGGCCATGCTGACTTGGGCCTGGACTTCACGACACTAATGGCAGACATCGCACCTCCGTCTGCTACAGTGTCTCAACCTCCCGCCCCTACAGTCCAGGTCGATTCTACTGATGACGAGACATCGGAGCGGTCATCAGAATTCGAAGAGGACGAATCAGAGGAGGCCGGTTCAGAGTTTGATGAGGGTGTAACTCCTAAGACAAAGGGCAAATAAATTGTTGTGCCAACTGCAGAGGAGGAACAAGATAAGGCAGACATCGAGAAGGCCATTTAGCAATCGCTAACAGAGAGGGCTGCCAGGACACGCTCACCAGCGGGAGAATCTAGTAGCTCAGTGGCCTCATCACCTGCTCCAGACCAGTCCCACATCCCTCGTACAGCTCTGAAGGAGACTTAGGCCACCGCAGCTCTTCGCGCGATTGCGCCCCAAGGGAGTCCCTTGTACTTTATATTTCTTTTTATGCATTGGGGACAATGCATGGGTTTAAGTTGGGGGTGGTGGCCTTATATCCTTGTTTTATCTGTATATTTGATTTATTTTTGGGCATGTTTAGTGACATTTGATAACTGTACATTATATAGCAATGATTCATGATTTATGTATATATGCTGTTATAATTAAATAGTTAGCAATAAAAGCCCCTTGTTTTTTCTTCTGCCGGGTTCTTTTTCAAAGGTGTAATAGTAGAACCGGGCCTATGAATATGAAGTATATTGACCAGGATGGTACGTTTGTTGAGTATCAAGTATGTAAACCTGTGTGAGTAGACCCTTGTAACAAATCAATTATGTGAATTTGAGGCTCACTTGGTAACTCTAGGTCTACTTAGAATCTTGTATGTGTACACGAGGAAAGCCTCGAGTGACTAAATGTGAACTCTTAAGCTGTAAACTATGTTAACCGAACAGTTTGTGTGCCAATGTGTGTGAGCTCCTTGTTTTGATAGTTCTTGTGTTCACTGCTGCCATCTAGAACTTGCCTGGTTGGTTTTTTGTCACCTATCATACGTACACTAAGTTAGAGAAATGATCTTAGGCTTTCTTTGATTAGTGATGAAACCTTTCTAGCCTTTTCAGCTTACCTGTGCATAATGAATATCACTAGTACCCTATTTGAGCCTTGTAGCCTTTTCCTTGGCCTCCGCATTACAAACTTATCCCATTCGTAAAACATGATCTCTTTTGAACCCGTTCCTCCTTGAACATTGAGAATATTGCTAAAAGTTTAAGTTGGGGGTGTGGGTCAACATGAAAATGGGCAAGGTTGTGAAATGAGACTGGGACCTCGTACCTCAAAAGTTCATATGAATTTATGAAAGCTCCAAAAAAAAAAGAAAAAAAAAAGAAAAAGAAAAACAGAGAAAAAAAAATAATATGTGTGTTGTCATAAAAAGTGAGTTATGTAATGGCAAAAAGGGAGCTTGAGAATAAAATAAAGAGGTGTGCAAAGTGGGGTCTAATGCGGTAACGTAAGGCCATTGAGGCTATGGGGTCAAAAAGAAACAAAAGGTTAAAAGAAAAAAGCGTGTAATTAGTGTTCAAGGAGGAAGTAGCCACTATTATCTAAATATATATCCTACCCTTCCTTAAACCGACATTACAAGCTTACAAAGTCCTTATGTGATCTCCAACCGAGTGTTCTGATAACTAGGCGATGAATTAAAATAAGGGCAAGCCTATGGTGTGGCATGGGGTGACACTTGAAATTTTGTTCTGAGAGTGAGTGTACTTGCATTTTAGTCCCTTTGTATTGCTATGATGAAGTGTGTGAGAGTGGGACTTTCTTTCCAGTGAGGGCACATACACTGCTAGGTAGACAGTAAGTTGAGCTTTGGGTAAGGCATAAGTGTATTCAACTGAAGGTAGCCTTTAGTTACTTTGTTGAGACTCAAAGTTCACTAGTTGATTGGTTGTCTTTGATCTTATTAATGATTCAAGGGGGGGTTACAGAGCTTAAAGAGTTATACTTGAGATACTAACAACAACCACCGTCCATGGTCAGTATTGCTTCATGTTTGCTAAGTAGAGTCTAAATTAGGAGAGTATCGTTTGAGTTGCTTGAGGACAAGCAAGAGTTTAAGTTGGGGGTGTTGATGTGCCGGGTAATTTCGGCACATTTTGATACTATTTGCTTAAAGTCTAACTTGTTTTACTTGTTAATTCTCATGATACTTATGTAATTTTAGTGTATTTGAAGAATAACAAGTGTCAAGACCCTGAAGAATAGAAAAGAGTTCAAAAAGTTAGCTGAAGACAAGAAAAGAGGTTAAGAGCATCGCATATGTAAAAATGCGGTTGCAGAATAGACATGCGAATCGCATATGCTACAAGTAGATCGCAGACGAAGACAGAACTTTAG